>JAPYYQ010000505.1:0-62811 GCA_030522585.1 Anagyrus pseudococci
AAATGAACAATTTATGTAAGGTGATGAGGAAATTTTTTAAATTCTAAAACAGTTTTGTTTTATATTACAACGCATTTCATCCACAAATAATTTTATATTTAAAATTACATTTAAAAACCAAATATGTTGTTTTATTTTGTTTATTTACAAAAGATCTTTTTCGTTGATAGTTCTTCGTTAATAGAACTACTTGCTTTGTTTAATGAAACATATTGGCTTTTACAAAAATCTTAGAAGTATCACGAATGCTTTTTTTGTGTACAGTTTAAGTCAAGAAAATACAAAAAGCTTAAGTCCTACACATTATTAACTAAATATAAATTCACAAAGACATAAAAACTTAATGAATTGTTTGATCACAAAAATTTATCAAAAAAATTATTTTGTGCAAGTACAAAATAATTAAGGTGATAATGACATTTATACAAAGACCATTAGTTATCACGGTCCTCTAAGAATTGTGACAAAATATATGCTACAGTTTTATGAAACTCAGATGACTTTTGCAAGTAGTAAAAACTAAGAACTTTGTAAACTATTTTACATGTTAGATGTACAGCTTGCAAAAAGATATATTATTCTAGAGTCAAAGATAAAGGAGCTATTAGGATGATAAAACAGCTACATTTATCTCTTTTACCATTTTAATACGGTAGAGCATTTTTATGAGGTGCTCTTTAGCTAGGGGAGATGTTGAATACCAAACTGGACTGTCTGGCACACAACTTCTTTCTGGCAAGAGGTAAAACACGTCATTCCTTGTTTTAACACTTTCCGGGCTACAAATATACAATTTTTGCTATAAATTTGTCTTTTCATTGCATTAATCTATTTAAAAGATAATAATTTCATGAAACTTACCATTTTGAAAGATAAAATTCGTATAATTTTACCGGACACCGCAAAATATTATTTTCGTTTTCTTGTTGTTCATAAACCTTCTTCTTCTTTGAATTTGCTTCTTTTAAAATATTTAAAATTATTTTTTTGTATTTTTAATGATATATAATTATTTATAATTTGTTTAATTTACCAAGAGTCGACTGAGGCGGATAAAATCGCAGCAAAACATTTCTGGAGCCAGACACTTTACCAGAACCTTGCACTGTCGGATTTCGTTTCCAGTGTTTCATTATATGAGAAAATGAGAGCTGCATGTGTTCCTCAACCGACTATTACATTGTAAAGTTATCATAAAACAAAATAGTAAAAGATTAGTAGAAATAAAAAAAATAATAAGTGCAGTTACATCGATTTAACGATACTATAAAAATGAACGCAGTTCTTACCGTTAAGTTGAAATGTTTCGTATTAAAATACATAAGAGTGTTGAGGAGAACGTGTGGCGAATGCGCTCCCAATTGCTTACATTCCCATAAATGTTCTTCTTCAACCCTGGTGATAATACGAGCTGAAAAAATTATATATCAATTAATAAATATTTATTCAAAATATAATAGAAAACATTTAATGACATCTTTCAAGGAAAATTTTATTACAATGTTTTCTAATTAAAAAAATAACAATTAGTTCAGACTTACGAGCATTATCATAAAGTGAAGCAAACTTTTTGGCAATGTCGTTCAGACAGTCGGTGAATTTTTCGTAGAAGGTATCCGTAAAAATATTATCTATCCTACTATTTTCAAATAAATATTGTTGAATACCTGAAAAATAAGAATTTCATGTAATTGTCTTTTATAGTAAAAATCATTCAAATTATTATTTCGTACCCAAACATAAGTAAAAAATAGTGTCTGGTTCATACTCCGCCCCATTTGGTTTCCGCAGCTCTTTTACGAACAAACATAGCGAATAATTTAACTCATCCGCCGTCAATTGAAGCAAATCCGTTTTAAACAGTTTCAGCTTTCTCGTTGGCGTGCTTTGTTTTTCTAACTCTGCATTTTTTGTAATAACCTTGAAAAATTAAAAATTTTATAAAACGGCCCTACGAACACAGTCGACTGGATTGAATAGTATTTTTACCCATTGTCGCCAGGCGTTAACACCATATGTATATTTAAGAGCCATGTTAGCATCAGGTCTTTCTGCGCACTCCATTAGTCTGCCCGAAGCCGAAATTTGGTTGTTCGATGTCAACAATCCAACGTTATTTGGACCCATTGCGCGCCTGCCCCGTTTGCTTGGCATACCACGCATTTTGAAGGAGCTACCGCGCTTACGTCCTCTGCCCGAGTGTACTCGTTCTGGTGGAACTGCGTAATTCACAAGTGGATTAAACGACAAATAACAATAAATTATATGACTTCTAAAAATAAATATACCATTGTTCTCTGTAGCTTCATCGTTTTGTTGCCGCCGGGGTGTCTGGATTGTGTTTGGCGTAAGTGCTGTGTCAAGGTCGACAGCTTGTTCGTCCAGCTCACCAGTAGCCATTTTTAACGCAATTTGTAGCATATCCTCGCCAAAGGCATTGGACGAGTCGACTCCTTCTGGACTGTACGAATCGCCAGCCGCGTTATCGTTTACCTCGTCGTCCTCCCTGTTGTATAAATCATATTTAATTTAAAAGAAAATTCTGACATAATGTGTGATATTTACAAAGATTATCTTATCATGCGGCAACTAATTGAAAGATATGCGTTTTAACGATGGTATATTTCAAACAGATGTCGATAAAAATCGATAACATTATAGGACTTTCTACATAAGGACACAATTGTTTAAATAAAATTATTAATTAATGTGTTTTTAAAAATATACTGTCATTGTACTTTGATATTAAATTATGAGTCAAAGATAAAGTAATAAAATAAAAAACTGAAAAATCTTTCTAAGCCAAGAAGCCCTTTTATGATAATCGACGTAAACAAACTCATCCCTACCTGGCGTCGTCATTTGAATCCGAATCGCTCTCGTTCTTCTTTTCGGTTGCGACCATCTCAGCCATCATAAGCAACTCTGCCTCGAATGGATCTGCTGGTATTTTTTCCTGTATTCGTTTGAGCTCTTTAAAAATACCTTTAACACTATTTCGTGTTGTCGGTATAAAGATGGGAACAGGGATCGGCAGGGGTATTGGTACCGGCACAGGAAAAGGCATGTGATACATATGTACGGGTACCGGGATGGGCACCGGTATTGGCACCGGTATCACAACTTTTTCAGGTGTGTCTGTTTGTGTTGACTGGTCACAACGGATCGGCCTCACCGACACACCCTTCGTGTGCGTTTGTGGTCGACATTGAGTCATTTTATTGCTGATTTCAACTGGTGAAGTTGGCCTTGTTACCACCTGTTGCTTATAAACTATCTGCAATACCAAATCAATTTTATTTTTATAGAAAAATCAAATTTCTGTCGAGAAAAAAAGTGTAGACGCATTTCCTTACCGGAGATGTTCCTTGGAGACTGATTGGCTGCATAGGTGCGCTAACATTTGACTGAGCTGCTGGCAACTGTACCGTGTTCTGGGCTTGACCATTAGCGATCGCCGCAAGACTAGTCACAGAAGATATCACCGGCATTGTCTTTTTCGGAGCAATTGTTACTAAATCTGCTCCCGCGGTACTCTGACTTCTTGGGTGCTAATTAAAGAACATTGAGCATTGATATTATTGAAAACACACACATTTAAATTAAAAAAAAAACAATAAATGTTTCAATTTTAAAATAAAACGAACCTGCGCAGGTTGAATTGCTCGTTTAGGAATTCCAGTGGGCACGGGATCGGTAGAACTAGCATCACTTGTAGGAATTGTTATCGGCGATTTTGTATACTGTGCTTGAAACTTCATAACACATGTATACGAGCAAAAATTACGAATTGTCGCATCCGACATTGTTAAATGATACTGAGCTTGCAAGTACTCCTTACAAAAATCACAGTGTATGCGTCGCGCCGACACTGCATTAATAGATACCTGTAAGAGAAAATATTTGAATAAATAATTGAATCGTGTTAATATTGTAAAGCTTTAAATATCATATTTTTCAATTACTTGATAAAGAGTTAAACAATTCAAGCTGCACATCATCATCACTTGCCCGGTTTTGAGTTCCTTTTTTATCATGTCAAAATTATACTTTTTAACTTTACACCAATTGCAGGGGACAATTTTCCGATTGGTGATTATAAAAACATTCAGGCACGTTTTATTACAGAATGTATGCGCCTCGTCCTCGTAAAACACAATGAAGCCCTTTTTTGTTGGCAATTGAAAGTATTTTTTACAAGTAGAGCATTGGTCCGGATCTACCTTGTTGACGAATCTAAAAGCAGCGAAACACGGTTCACTGCAAATAGCAACTGCAGGATTGCGGTCAATTTGTACTTCGCAATGCATTACTTTTTCCTGAAAACAAATATGCATTTAGATTTTTTGACATTCATTTGTTTTATTACCAAAGAGTAGAAAAATTTACCTCTTGACAGACGTCGCAGACTTTTTTTTCTGGAGTTGGTGGCTCCGTAGAGTTCATTTTCGAGTATTTCTCCATGCAGTCTTGCGTACAGAAATCCTTAAATTGACCTTTATCACCTACAGGAGCTAAAAAGCCCTCAGTACCCGCACTAATATCTTTTTGGCAGTAGCTACAAACTTTCAGACCCTTTTTAAATTCCTCTAAACAGGTAGAACAGCAAAACTGCCGCACATCGTACCCGAAGCGTACGCAATACTTGCCCAAACTGACCGGCTGTACCGCTCCGTTACAGTTTCGGCAATAACTACCGTACTTGGTTTGAAATTTGCCTAGGCACTCCTCGTTGCAAAACTCCATCGTCTCCCACGAGAGATTGCGCTCATCTTTGGCCTCAACAATGAGTAGACAGTTGGCACAACGCTTTTCGCGCTTTGAGTTTACACCTTCGCTTGGTATGTCAGTGGCCTTGTTATTATCATTGGCAAAGGCAGTTTTGCATGTTTCCGAACAAACACTGTAATTTTTCGTGCCAACTTTTACTTTAATTGGACAGGTATTTTCTTTCGAGCACTGTTTACAGACTTCTTTTGCCGAAATTTCCTCAACTTCCGAGCTCTTTGCGTCGTCGTCGATGTCTATTATATCCGAAGTGACTATAGACGGACCGTCGGGTGATTTTTCCAAGTTAACTTGAATAGCGTTTGAACCCGTGGTTAAAGCAGCCACTTTTAAACTACTACTATCGTCAGTTGTTTTACTCGGCTCAGAAGCTGAATCCGTATCGCTAACTTCACTGCTTTTTGCGGTTTCACTTGACTTAGGAAATTCACCCTCTATAAGAATTTCGTCCTCTTTATCTTTTTCTTTTTCGGCATTAGAAGTATCAATTGCTTGTGATTTTTCAATACTTTTTTCTTTTGTACTATCAGGAATGATACAGAGCTCGTCATCTTGACCAGGTAACACTTCGGCCGTAGATTCGTTATTTTTCTTTTCTGTCGTTTCTTGTGACGCACTTTCTACTGATTTTTCGACCGATTTATCGGTTTCTAAATCTGAAACTGGTTCGGAAGTTCCCGTAGTTTTTTCTCCTGTCATTTTGTTGACTTCTGCTGCTTCTTTTGTTGTTTTTTCAGATGCTTCTTCTACTGTTTCTTTTGTTCCATCCCTTGATACTTCTTCAGTAGCATCAACTGTTTGTGTTTTGCTTTCACTTTTGTCATTTGAACAAGGAACATCCTGAAATATATATAAAATAGTTTTAATAATCTTTTATAATCACTAATTACTAAAGTTAAAAATTATTAAATTCGTGTACAATTATTTATAATAATTAGAACAAAATATATTGTAAATATTACATAACAATTTTTTATTATAAATAGTAAAAACAAAATATGTACATTTTTTTATAACAAACCTTTTCTGCATTTTTTGAAGTCTCAGTTTCTTTGTCAATTACTTTATTTTCTGCAGATTTTGAATTTTTATTAGCACTTCCAGAATCTACTTCCATACTTTCAACATTGTCTGTTTGAGTTGACAGATTATCACTTGCAAATGGATCGACAGCTTCCGATTGATTGTCTAATTGAGAATCATCTTTTTCTTGATTAATTTGAACAAATTCCGTTTTTTCAACATCACTGTTTTTTTCACTCGTCGAATTTTTTCCACCTTCACTTTCCATTTCAACATCATTGCACTCAACAGTTTGTTCATTTGATTCTTTTTCAGATGTTTCGCGTATACAAGCTTCTTCTGTAATTTGTACATTGCAGTTTGTTTCTTTCTCAACATTTTCATCTTTTTCAGAACTTTCTACATCGTTACTTGAGCCATCTTTACTAATATCAAGAGTTTCATTACCGATAGATTCATTTTCTTTTCTGGATTCATCAGTATTTTCAGATTCTCCAGTTTCACAAATAACTAAATTATTTTCATCATTTTCATCTGTACTTTCATTAATTTCTTTGTTACTTGATTGACTTTGATTTGCACTAATATCTTTTTGTTTACCATTTTCGTCATCTTCTTCGTCATTGTTCTTATCTTCACTAGGAATACTAGGATTCTCTTTATCAGATTGTGATTCACTTTCCTTTGCAGGCTCCTCTTCATCTACCTCCATAGGAGTAATATCGCTCAAATTGTTAATTTCATCTACCCTATTAATTTCTTGCGTTTCAACAACATCCATTTGATTCTCTTTTTCCACTGGTTCTCCATCTTCACTCTCATTTGATTCATTTGTGGATTTTACAGATTTATTAGGTACATCAGTTAATTTAGAAGCATCACTAGAAGATGATTCTTCCACAGCCAAGTCATCTTTGTTAGTAGGTGCATCAACTTTGTCGACACTGTCATTCTTTGGATCACTCGAAAGCTCCATTTTAAAAATCTGAAAAAGAACAGAAATTTCTGTTTTAATATAATTCATTATTTTAACGTACCATTATTCATTTACAATTAAAACTTAATGCTTCATAAATTAGTAATTTCTATTAATTTTACAGGTTAAGGACGTTCTTTTCCAAGGAACTTTATTAATTCTGATATTCAAAGTCGAAAATTTGGATTGGTGAATAGAGTCGTTGAATAATCGAACACGTAACACGTAAAACTATGTACGTTTGTTTACAATGAACGTCAACAATTCAATCCAAAACAATCAAAAGAAACTCGAAGGGTCATCTTGGCGCCGAGCCAGTTCGAAGCTCAATAGACCCAAGGCATTCGCGTTATGGTAAAAGGAAAAAAAAAAAGTAACTAACTCAGTAGCCGTTTGTCGAGGACGCTCAAGAACCCGATTTGTAAATGAAACAAGAACAACGTTCGGATTCAAACGAGCGTTCGAATTAGGTTATAGTCTGTACGCATACACGGCGAAATGTAACGAGCCGGCAAAAGCAGCATGCTGCAAAAGAGAGAGATAGGAAGAAAGAGAGACAGCGAGAGAGCAGTGCAGGAAAGGACGATCCTTACCGAGTAACCCCAGACCGGTAGAAACCTTGCCGCAGATAGTCCTCGAGGCTTCAGGCGCGCGTCACCCGGTAGTCCATATCTTGCTGCCGCAACAGCACGGCCCGAACGCTGGTGATCACTTGCTCAGCGCGCCATAACCTTAAAATTCGCGCGAATCGCGCGCACTGGAGGGTCGAAAAGAGGACAGGACACTGGGCAAACGGCACGAGTTGAGTGCGTGTAACGCGGCCCGAGGAGCTGCGTTGTCCGATGCCTCAGCTAATGCCTCGGCTAGGGAAGACGCGCGAATTTCTTCACTGCCTGCGTTCGAAAGCGTCTTCTTGTATGTATGACCGCGCGAAAACACACCGCCTGACCGCCGCCTCCACATGCGCGCCGCGGGCCCTCCCTCGCGCGCCTCTACATTGTTCCGCGCGAGAGCGAATTGGCCGAAAAGCAGTTTTGTGCCGCACACATTGACGCATATATTTGGTTTTTGTGCAATTTTTTTTAGTAATTACGGCTCGCTCCTAAGTATACTTTTTAAGCGGTGTTTGTCCTCTACAATCCACGACTTTTTGTAATAAGTTTAACTATGAAAAGTCGTTGTTTTCAATTTAAAGGGTTTTGACTCCTTTGTTTGTGCATTGCGAATACTATCAGCAATTTTAAAATTTAAAGTTAATATCAACGATTGACGGGGGATATAGAAATTGAAGCGCTTCTCTTAGCGCAAAGTTATAATAGTCCTTCCCAGATCGCGAAATGCCGAAAGCAAAACATTCCCGCAGGCTGTCGGTGTACTCACGGCGCGCGTATGAGAAATTCACTTAAAAATACAGCTTACGCGCGAACGCAGGCGCGCGCACGAAAGCTCGGAAGCTCTTTCGGACAAGTCCATATATCTTGTCTCTCGCGCATAGAGGCGTCGAGAGCGTATGAAAAAGCTTCGAAACTTTAAAAAATCGAACGTTAAAAGTTGATCGCTCGCGGAGGGGGTGGCTGCGTAGGTGAGGCAAAACGGTAACGATACAACATCATAATAATAAAAAGAACAAGCGTGTGCGCCGCGCGCGAGGCGATTGGGCCACGCGGTTCTTTGTCGCTTTAATACACACAGCTCTACTCTAGAGCTCGATAAAAAGCGCGCGTGCTCCACACGCACACGGACTTGCCACTCTTATACACTCGCGCGCGTCAAAAGGCGGCGTTGCGGCAGCTGCCTCTCTGCGCGCGACATAAAGTGCGCGGAGAGGCAGCGAGAGAGAGAAAGAGAGCAGTGTGTGTTTGCGTCGTCATCCGCGTAGTAGGCCTCGCTCGCGAGTTTAGTAGCGGAGCAGCACGTCCAGAAAGTAGCCTAGCCCGGAGAAAGTGCCGAGACACACGAGCAGGCGGTTTTGCCAGAAGCCGCAACGTTCGCGGTGAGTAATAATTTCGTGCCTCGGGAACAGCGGAGCCTCTTGCTCCAAGAGTGCGGAGGCGCGTCGCACGGGAGAGACAAAGGAGAGGTTTATTTTCTCCTCGCCGGCCAAAGCACGACTCGAGTACATCCGAGAGCCTCCCCTGATTCCCTGAACATTCGCTCTCTCGCTAATTTCCATTCGACGAATACTGCTCCAGACTCCGAAAACGTTTGTCCGCAGCACGGTCCATATTTCTCGACCTCTCCGCACCGCATTGAATTGAGCACCTGATGTTTGTCTAGCATTAGGGATCTGACATCTACGGGCATGTGGAGGCGGAGGGGAAGGGGAGAGACATCGTGCGCCGCGCAGTGCCGTCCAAGATAACGCACACCTTTCCGATGAAACGTCTATAGAGAATACCTAAGAACGACTTGTTTTTTTTTAAATTCCTTGGGTGTATTCGAAGAAGTGCGCCTGGCCAAGAAGGTAATATCCGTGGCAAAGTAAAAATTAATGAAGAAAGTGACAGTGGAGGCATAGAGTGTGTTAGTCAATGCTGTGCGAGTGTTTACGAAGCAGGTTTCCAAATGTATGGGGAAACTGTTCGTCTTAAACGCTGACGCAGGTCAGAGCCGTCGGGAAAATGTAAAAACGCTGCGGCGATACTATACTTGTGCCGTTTAAATAGTAACATAACCCAACTTTCGTTTGGGTAGAAAACAAAGCCTGCTACCACTAGGCGGTTCTTTAAGTTATTGCGTGAAAAATGTGTTTTTTTTCATACCAGAGAGCAATTTTTTCGAAAGCTCAATTCTGTATTCTTATCCGCTGTACGTAGAAGAATAATGCGCTGTACATTGCAGCCTGCGGTTACAATAACTTTGATATACTTTCCTTCGTTTGAAATTGGCCAATCTTTGCATTGGTTTCTTTTTTCAAAATGAAATGAAATAAGAAAAGAAAAAAGACCAATTCGTTCTCTACACATTTGCAATACAAAAGTGTTATCTTGGATGTCGGCGCGCCGCACGACCTCTACCCCCACCACATTCCCATGTCAGATCTCTGCAAACGGCGAGCAGTGCTCTTTCTTTAGGCGTCAACACACACGTACAAGTGTATACAACAACACACGCACACATTGCTACTCATTTTTGGCAGTATTTTGAAAACGCGCTAGCGCGCGGTTTTAAAAATAAACGCATTAACGCCCGGAATCACGCGCCTTTCTTTATTGCGACTTCAACCGCAGCAAAGTACTCCGATACTCCGCTCGCTCCTCCCCCCCTTGTTGTCGAGATAAAAGGGGGGAGGGAGTAAGAGGAGAGAGGCATAGAAACACAAGAGCAATTGTTTACCCCCTGGGACTGGGAGTGCATTCAAGCGTGGCTGATACTATTTTTTCTTGTTTTTTAGTCGGAGAAATGGCCGAGCCGGTAGCCGAGGGCAAGCAAGATAACTTCGAGGAAAGTATGTCGACGGAGGAGTGGACGATCATTGGCAGACGATCGTCGAAGGATAGCGATTCCAAGGAGAAAGCGGACAAGAAGGATGCGGAGCAGATACCGGCTGAGGAGAGTGCCGTCGAGGAGGATGCGCCTCTGCTCCAAGAATCGGAGGAGAAAGACGTAGACGAGCAGGGTGAAGAGGCTAACGAGCAGGATGATAAGGATAACGAAGCCGAATCCGACGGTGTGTCGGTTATATCGGACGATGAGCAGCCGAATCAAGCGATTTATTCGGAGAAAAGGATTCAAAAGCTCGAGCGTAAAGCGTTGAGAAAGCAATCGAGCTTGAATCAACTTGAAGATAAGGCAGGTTCGGCTAGAACGCTGGACGTAAGTAATGCATTTATTTATTTTTTTTTTTAATTTGTAATCTGTCGTCAAAGTAATCGGTGTTTGTTTGCTATTTTTAGAATCGAAATAAATTAATAATGCTTTCAATGGGTATCACAATGTTGGCTTTCTTCCTTGGATTGATGTCAGGATCTAAGTTTTCCGAAATTCCCTCCGAGGAATTGCATAATCAATGTGCCTTTCATTCCTACAAAAAAATCAAATCTTTTACCGAGAACTTTGACCAACTTCATCAGAGTAAGTATTTTATGACGAGTATACGTTATTGAAAATTTACGTTTTAAGAAATCATTAAAAAGAAAGTCGTAATTGAATTTTAGTGGCAGATCGTTTAGATAATTTGCATAATACATGGCCCAAAATTCAAGATCATGTTAATGGCTTGTCTGAAAGCATAAAAAATTTCATGAATCTTAAGATAAGCCTTGAAGATTCGTTAACTAACGTAAAAAATAGAGCCGAATTGGTAGCAGCTCTGTACATGAACTTTTGTTTAATATCAAACAAAATTAATTCGGGTAATCCGCAATTCAAACCTAAAGAATGTCAGGTACCAAGTACAATCGACAGATTTATATACTATAAAAAAGAATTTGGAAAAGATACAGACTTTATGCGCCGCGAATCTAAAAGAGATGGATTTCCTAAGGAAATGACTAAGTATGTACTATTTTGTTGCTCAATAACTTGTAAAAAGCTTAATTATTAATTTAATTTTTATTTTCAAAGAGTTGCTCTCAAACAAGAAGAAAAAATCGATGTTATTGTGGAATCTTTGTTATCTAAATTTATCGATGCATTTTCGACATTCACTAAAGAAGTTGAATCAGCAACTGGACCATCAGAATTTGAAAACTTAAGTGAAGGTAATTTTAATTGAAATTATTATAAATTAGTACACAAGATTTTAAAATAATTCTTTTATGTAATTATAGAGTACACGATTTTGCGCGAAGAAAACAATTACAGCCAAGAATTTTCGAGTGAGAAGAGTAAAGGAGAAGTAAAAAATGATAATTGGAAGAAAAACAAGTATGAAAATAACGAGAAATTTGAAGAAAAAAAATACAAACGCGAAAAATACGAGAATCAGAAAAAGAATAATAAAAATTCCAAACAAAAACGTGACTACGATAGTTCGCAAGAAAGTCACGAACGAGAAAATGATTCCTACCGAAAATACGATGGCAACAAAAAGGAACGTGATTACGACCGCAAGTCCGATTATGATAAGAAAAGTTCTGATTTTGATCGTCAATCTTATCGCAAGAAAAAGAATAACGAATTTTTCGAAAAGAAGGAACGTGACACGGATTACAAATATAAAAAGGGCAAGAAGGAATATGATTTTGAACGTAAATTCGAACACAATAAAAAAGTTTCCGATTATGACAATAAATCGGAACATGAAAAAAATTATGGCGAGCAGGAATTTGAACACAAGCATAAGAAGGATAACGGTCACTACGACCGCGATCACAAAAAGTATTGTTCTTCTGGACACAATTGCGATAAAAAGATGTTCAATGGAGACGAAGATGATCACAAGTATTCGAAATACACGAAAAATGGTGGCAACCGCTTTGTAGAAGTAGACGAACGTAGAAGAAATGAATATCCAGAAATAAACGATGAACAGAATGGCGACTGGTTGATAAACAGGTAAGAACACTGGGTGAAACAACTATGCTCTTTAAATTTGACTTTGATTTTGATCCAATTAATAGTGAATTAACACGGTTTATTAAATGTTATTGTTGAACGTTTGATTAACGCCAACTTTTCAAATAACAATTGAATTTATTGTTTTGGCACATATTCTAGGCGCTTGGAAACTTTATACCATCGTTATTAATCAAAGCTCATTAAAGTTGTTTTGCAAGCTTTTAGTACTTGGAAAATACCTATTTAACTTTTAAAACAATTATATTTTTAAAAATCTCTTTATTTTTACCTTTTTTTTTATTTTTGTTAAAAAGTAATTATAATTTAAAAAATTTAAAAATAATACTTTGTCTGTCCTGTGCCAAAATTTTTAACCATTGTTAATTTTAACTCTAACCGTCACCATATGACGTTAACATGCTTTCCGTCAAGAGTAGCAGTAAAAAAAACAAATTTTGATAAATTTTTATACTTAATGAAAAAAAAGAAAGCTAAACTTGACGGAAGTGCTGCACAAAGCTATACTTCCTTTGCAAAATAAAAAAAAAAACAAAGATTGCAATAGCATTAGAAAAAGAAAAAGAAAAGAAAAGATGCGTTTGTTATCGCCGTGATATGACCAGCTGCGCCACGTCTGTTTTTCCCCTTGTTCTGTTTTGTTCTGTGTGCGCTTTGCGCGAACCGACGACGCAGGGCCGGCGAGCGCGCGAGGCAGCGCAATTCTGACTGGTACTCTGCCCGAGCAGATTCGCGCCAGCAGGCGAGGACGGAGACGAGGAGCAGCAGCGGCAGCAGCAACGGCCGCGGGGACCACCGACGCAGCCCGAGCAGATCCTGCAGCCGACGCAGTAGCGGATCCTGGCGTGGTGGCTGCGCCGACGATTAGCCGGCCCGGCTAAGCCAAAGCCAAGGACGGACCTACAACCGGCTGCCGCCTCGATTATCACGCATCGTTTGCCGACTGTTCTCGGGCCTTGTACGCGCACTCATTGCCAAGCGGGACAATAAATGCTGGGATAACACCGGGACCGCCTGGGACGAGGATGACGACGCCGCGGGCAGCGATTGGCTCCACCTCAGATGATTCTCTGCCAGCTCGGGATTTAATAATCGACCTTTAGATTTCGGACGGATTTTCCAATTTGCGTACTTGAGCTTTTTGTTTTTATGTTTATTGCCGTCGGGAGTAGATCGCGTAGCTTTCGTTTTGCTCGGGACTTTTCAGTCTAAAAGATCATTGAAATTTTGTGATTTAACGTATGAACGCAAGTTTAAAATAAAAAAAAAAAAACTGAAGAATAAAGTAGAAACGCGTTAGAAGGGTAATATGATAATTGATGTATTCGATTTATCTTGATCTAACTAACGCCATTGATCTTCGTAGCGCGTACCGTAGTGGCGCGTAATACGAGCATGATTCTAGCAATAGCTGGAGTAAGATTTAAAACCAAAATACCGTTATAAGTTAGATATTTCTTTTCGTTTTTAAATTTAATTTCGTAGGAGTTACATATAGAAGCATATGTATTGTGAGATACCGTTTGCTGTGAGATAAAGTAGTTACTTCGTATTTAAGAGTGATTTTTTTACAATTCGAGTAATCGTTGTGAAAAAGATAAGAAAATTACAGAGTACACGCGTACGGGATGTATTAATTAGACTGCTCAGTTGTTGGCAGTATAAATTCGCGAGAAGCAGAAAACTCATTGATAAATTAACAGATTGTTTATTTTTCGTAAACTATCATTTTATTGAACATTGACAAGCATATAAAGCATTGAATTTTAAATCTTGTAAATTCAATAAAACTGTGTTATTGAAAATACATATTTGCATTTGAATTCTTTTACGCTTCATTTTTACCATTGTTAAATCCTGCCGTGATCTTGTTTTTTCTTAGTTTTGCTGACATTCTATTACTCCTTTGAATTTGAAATTAAAGAAAAAATTGTAGAATTTATTATTTTTCATAATTTTATTTTTAACACAAATTTATTCTGAAACAAAATTAACATTTTTAGCCGATAAGTACTGAGAAAAACTACTGCAGAAAAATTTTCTAAAAAATGAAACAATCCAGTTATCCAGCCAAGCACTACCTCTCTTGCACAATCCGAAATATTTGCTTCAGTTCAGCCGCTCAGTCGAGCTGCGCTGTCTATGTTTCTCTGGTAAATTTGAAGTGACAAATTGTTATCATAAGCAACAGGTTATAAAAAAGAATTCAAGGAGAAGGTTATATTATTATTACCATGATTAAATTGAGTTGAATCTTTTTGGAGATACAATGGAAGAACAAGAGAGTTCTGAAGCTTGCGAAGAACCAAATTTTGATGAATCTCCAGATAATAAAATATACTTTGAAAAATTAGAATTAGAAAATGTCGATTTGAAGATATTTTTAGACAGGCTAATTGAGATTTTCAATGTTGTCATGGCCAAATTAGAGTTTGCGGTGAAATATTCAATTCACGTTTTTTTTCAAGTACAATTTAATGAGCTTCCTCCTAACTATCAGTTTTCATTTATTACAGGCAGTTGTACCGCAAGTTCTGTCTCATCCGAGAGTTATAGAAGTTTTAACCAAAGAAGATATGAATCAGATTATTGAAGCATTTTCTGTTCCACTCTGTAGTCCCCTAAATATGGAGGACACCGTGCCAAGTCAGTTGCGAAAGAAGTTAAAACTTTTTAAAATTGTAATACTTATTTTGACGGTTCCGTTATGATTTTCACTGTTCCTTAAGAACAGGTCTTGAAGATTGGGGAAGCGCAGTGATTACAAACCTAACAATCGTTGCTAGTAAAACCAGTAGTAAATTACAAAAATCTGCCAGTCTTGAAATACCTTCAAATTGTCCGAAAACGAATGTGCAGATCTACAAGATACTCGAAGTACACGCAAAAATTATCAATAAATTATCAATAAATGATAACATTAATTACCGGTTAATTTGTAGATTTTAGCGAAGTATCCTCTGGTATGTCACGTCGCGAAGAAAAGCAAAAGTCGCATATCAAAAGCTGCTCTGTGCTTCATACGGCAAATCGAATATTTTATGTCGTTTGGGATAAACAAGACAAAATTAACACCCTACGAGAAGCGCCAAAAAGATCTTCATCTGCGCTCAGTTTTGAAAGGCATAGAGCACGCACACACCGAGATTCATAGTTAGTCTACTTTTGCGAAATGTTTTTGATGGTGAGAAGAGAGAAATACGGATATTTTCGTTTTGCAGACTTGAATATAGCTTTGGAAGAACAGAAAACGCGTCATCGGGTTACTTTGAAAAAACTTCTTGATGAAAGGCAGACTCTGCATGACAAATTAGATACCATATACGAAGAGTATAACGAAGATCGTTTAAAGATATTGTAAGTTAACGAATGAAATGTTAAATATCAATGTTGAAATTATCAGATGGTGCTTGAGAAATTTTGATAATTATAGAGACGATTCGGATAACAACATGGCTACGTCACAGGAGAATTTTAATGAAAGATTGGCTCAATTGGAAAATTTGTTGGAAAAAGCGAAAGATAGCCTGGATCAACAAATACAACTGAATCGCAAAGTGGAAAATGATATTAAAGGAAAAAAGTATCTTCTACCTAACTGCTTAATAAATGCCGAGTTAATTTTATTATTATGTGCTAAAATAAAGCCGAAAATTGTAGATTTAAAGTCGAGTCACAGTTGTTGGGTGTGCTGACGAAGTACGACACTGAAATTGGCGATAGGCAGGCAATTTTCGAAGACTTGCAGAGACAGGTTGATGATTTAGACAAGGAAAAAGCAGAACTGATGGTTAACGTCTAATTTGACAAATTTGTTTATGATCACGGGTGCCGTAAGACTGCTTACTAGAATAATTAATTTTCCAGGTTGAAATGAATATACAGCTTGACTTTTACAACAGCATCATAGCCGAAAGAGAGGCGAAAGAGTTTGCGGCTTTTAAAGAAAAGTATGACGAATTTGTACAAAAACGTTCAGCTAAAATAATTCAGAGATGGTGGCGTGCAATATTGAAAAAGAGACGTAAAGGCAAAAAGAAAGGAAAGAAGGTTAATTTTTATACTTTTATGAAAATGTCTACTTTTTCTATATTGATTAAAATGACGTTTTTTTTTCTAGGGAAAGAAGAAGAAGTGATGAACTACAAGATATTGCTAACTTTGATAGAAATTTGTCTTTTGTAAAAATAAATGTTTCTTTATTAGAGTCAATGTATTACATTTTTTAAGCGGTTTAATTTAGCTTTCTAGTTTGTGGTTTAATTTTTCAGTTGTTTAATATACTTGTCCCTCAAAAAAGATTTGACAGATTCAAAGAAAATTTCATTGTTATTGTTATATCAATACTATATTTTTAAAAACAAAACAATGAGAAGTGCAGAAATTTTTATAGGAACAACTTCACTCCAATCAAACTTATAAATATGTTAAGAAACAACAATATTAAAAACTTAACTTTTACATTTACAAAAAATTGAAAATGTTAAGATAATAAGTTATCACATTGTAAAAAGTAGTAATTGATTATATTATTGATAAGACGTGTAGATCTAATTTATCAAAATGCAAGACGACGACGAAGAGGAAAATAAGGATCCTGATCCCCGTTTTGATTTCATACTACAGTACTTAATAAATACAAATAAGCTACGAATGGAATTGTGGTCGAAATTAAAAGCTAACGCCGAGTATACGGTAATCTTCAAACATGAATTGCAATAATAATAACCTATTTTTGTTTCGTACCCATACTGGAAAATTTAAATTTCATTTATAATTTATTACCTAATTTTATGCTTCAGAACATGATTCTCAAATTTTTCACTGATCCTACGGAGTGTATGATAGTTTTGGAAATAAACCAATTTGGCTTTCTGGTGCCTTACCCGTTTCTACAGCCTAATTTTAAAAATAAATTCAGCTACTTTTTACGGAAAGACATGGAAGTAATAACGGCTGATAACATACGAGAATTAGTTCTGGCTGGCGATTTAGCTCCTCGAGGTGTTGAAGACTTGGCTGCCAGTGTTGAAGAGGTAAATAAAACAAAATACATAGTTATAAAAAAAATGAAAAAATGTATAGAATTTTACATACAATCAGTAATTTTTTTTTAATTACAGTTATTTATACCTATTCTTTCTGATCCTGGATCACGCGGCGAATGGCCCGATGTCGTTGCCGAGGAGGTGAAGCGACACGTTTATGAATTTCGAAATCTCATAGCACAGGTATATCCTCACAAAAAGTTTTGAGCTAGTTTTAATCATAGCATTAACTTATCTACGTATAATCACGTGATTGTTGTATAACGTTACAAAAGATTCGAAATAGACCGTCCGGTGAAACGCTATTATCGATGCCCATGGGTACAGACCAAGTATTCGGCGACGGACCCGTACCAGCCCAGCTAAAACGCAACGTTGAAGAGTCCATAGTTCAATGGACGAAAGACATAAACGAAGTTCTCAAAGAGACGAGCGAAAAGGTTTTCGAAACTGACGAGTATCCGTTACCCAGAGCTGGTATGCCTTGTTTTATCTCGTTCAAGCTGAAAAGCAGCCGATAAGAAGTACTTCACGATTTTTATTCATCTTACCCATACAGAAATCCAGTATTGGAGAAAGCGCCTGAGAAATATCGAAAACATCTACGACCAGCTAAGAGATCCAAGAGTCAAGCGAATGGCTTTCATCCTCGAGCAGTCCAAGAGCGTTTACCTGCCCTGCTTGCAAACTATTTTTCGAGACGTTGTCGGAGGTTTGTGAATTTTGAATCTCGATACAAGTATTCCGCTTTGAAACTCTGGTATGAATCAAGCGACTATTTCATCTGCAGCGGTGGTGGAGGCACGCGACGTTTGCTTGTATCTTTTGCCGCTCGAGAAGGTCTTCCAAGCTGTCGAGGGAGCCTCGACTTTTCCCGAAGTTAAAACGAAATTCAAGCCCATGCTGCACGCCATCTGCTTGACCTGGTCGCGCTCGAAGTATTATTGCAAGAGCAGTCGTATTGTCATACTCTTCAGAGAAGTGGCCAACCTCATAATCGAGATGGTAACTTGGAGAGCATTAAGTACTTCGCAAAGTCTTGATGTTTCCGATTGATTAATTCTAAATGATCGTATGAAAAGGCCACGGACTACGTGGATCCCGGCTCACTGTTCCAAGGCGAGTGCGAGGACAGCCTGAAGAAAGTGACCACGGCCATATCCGTGATCGAGACCTTCCTGTCCACCTTCGAAATTTATCGCGCCAAGGTGCCGAGTTTTTTCCGGCGCGATCCCCAAGGCTGGAATTTCCATGAAAAAGTGACTTTCGATCGGCTGCTGAAATTTTTAAGTAGACTCAAGGTTCTTGAGGTATGGTATACATAATGTTTCTATACTTGAGAAAACAATATTTGACTGTAGTATGACGATCTTTTTTTTTACGCGATAGCCAATTTTCCATTTCGCAATCGAGTACTTCAAGCTGGAAAAAATTGAGATCGGTGGATTGATGGGAAAGAAGCTTGGACCGATGCTACTTGAAATTTACGAGAGCTTTGCTAAACGCTATCAAGAATTTGCCGGAGTCACTTACGAATTATTGCTGCCAGAAGATCCTGGATTCGACGAAGAGCTTCCTTTATATTTGGCTGAAGTATGCAAGTTTAAGACCTATTTTACCTTAAAATTGTCATGATCATTCTAATTATTTCAAATTTGTAAAGGTCGACATATACGACAGACGATTGGCTGCAATATTCGATCAAGCCTTCTCCGAGTGCCACACGTTGGAAAGTAGTTTTAAATTCATTGTAAATATTGGCACTGTCGTTTCAAGGCCTATAGTTTTTAAACAGCTGTGGCCTCATTATGAAAGGATTTTGAAAAAGTTACATTCTGAATTGGACGTGTCGAAAGTACGATTATATTTTTGAGACTGTTGCGATTATCTGTATTGGCGATTAAACGTTGAATTTGTAAAATTATAAATACTTTTTGCAGATTATATTTGATGCGAATGTAAAGGTATACGAACAGACCGGTCGTATGGTTTTTGACGACACTTTGCCACCTGTATCAGCTGCATTGTGCTTTATGGCTTATTTGAAAACTCGAATTGAAAATCCAATTAACTGGGTGAGCCAGATCGAGCACCCTCTCATTGAATCCGACTCGATGGAGTACGCCGAAAGAAAGTATAAGGAGCTTCTAGTAAGAAATTTACTCTAATATTTCTCATTGACAGCCTAATCGCATTAAAAATGTCTTCTCTCATTTGGATGAATAATCTTGGCATTTAATAATTTTCAAGGAACTGATTAATCAAAAGGAAACACTCCTGTTCAATCAGTGGGTGGATAAAGTACCCAACTGGTGTGAAATTGGATTATCAAAACCTCTCTTCCGTATAGACGAGGATGGAATTCTAAGAACAAATCTCGACGATGATTTGGATATGGTACTTAAGGAGTCAAGACATATGATTATGGTGATGGAAAGAACGGATCTGCCGCTGGAAGCTCTAGACGTCTTCGCCAGAATGTCCTTTTTCTACGACAATTACACTAAACTGTGTAACATCACCAATTGGTCAGTGGTTCATCATAGCATTAAAAATCTAAGTATATCGTATATAACATTTTTGCGAATTAAAAATCCTACAGGTTTAAGAAAATTACGGAAAAGGCTTCGGAAATTGAAAAAACCTTATTGGACGAGGAAATGCAGGTGATCAACGACCTCGTCGAGTACGCTCAGGAAAATTACACGTGGAACTCGCCTGGTGAGATTTTTACGAAATAACTTCGACCCTCTAGACTCACTCAAAATTACAACGTATTTGCGTGAAACAGAGGTGACCGAGTACGTGGACAAATTGCACGACATCGTTGGTAGTCTGCACAAGCGTCTGCGTCGGGCACAGATGAACCTGGTCAAAATGAAGGATCGAATGTACAAGTGGGCGAGGCTGCCCGTGTTCGTCCGACGCGACAATAAGCGTAACCAGATGTTCCCCATGGGCGATCGCAAGGACATATTCGAGAGGCGCTACCAAGTGATCCGCGACGATGCCGAGGAGCTTGATAGGGTGCTCGAGGAGAATTACAAGCTCTACTTCGACCTTATGCCCGAGGAGACCGAGCATTCTCACGGTATTTAGTTGTTTATCAATTGATGGTATGACTGCTTTAGAGATGAAAAGCCTGTTTGATATCGATGTTTGCAGAAAAATTATTGGAAGAAGAGCTTTACGAAGATGAAGAAAATGGGTAAAAATGTGACAATATTATTCATGTAAAGAGAAAACTTTATCAAATTTTATGTAAGAACTGAAAAAACACACGGTTTTGCTGTGACGTAGCGAGAAAGGAGAAGAAGCCGCTGGCGAGCACAAACACGGCGAGCATCACCCGAAAGAAGGTGACAAGGACGAAGAGGAAGACGAGGGGGAGGAGGAGGAGGAAGAGATCGAAGAGGTGCCTCTGACAGCCTCGGAAGAGTTGCGTCGGGAAGAGGAGGCCGCGTTGGAGGCCGAACGCGAGAAGCATCGCCGCGAGAAGTTTAAGCTGTACCTAGCTTACGTCGACGAGATCGTCCAAGAGATACTCGTTACAGCGGCCAGCTCGAGGTGGGCGCGCGACCACGGCAACTCGACGATTGAATATTGATCATTGCTTTTCGTTCGCTTGCAGCCTGAAATATACACTCGCGGAAACGGATGAGACGGCCGACAACGAGCCCGTACTCGAATTGCAGCTGCTCCTCGATGACCCCGATATCGTCTTCTTACCGTCAGCCTTCACCGAAGATGCGGACGGCTTGTATGCTGTATACGAGGATTTGATGCTCGACATCATGAGGATGGGCACGCTCATACGAAGGATTGATCCGGAAAAGGCTGAAGACCGCGATTGCTATACGGTTATTTGAGTTTTCAATTTTTGTTTTACTTTTTTATCGTACTAGAATTGAAGAGATATTGATTATTATTGTTTTTGTAATAGACTGATCTTGCGGAAAACGAAGAAATAATAGCAATGTTAGAGGAAAGTGCAACTCGCGTTAAAAAGGCTTTGAAAGAAGCCGTAGATTTTGCACAGGTAAATCGACGATAATGTGAAAGCTTACCCAATTTAAATGATAATTTTATTGATGCGATTGTATTAGGAATACGAGAAATACGCGTGGATATGGATGGACGACAGAAAAGAATACCTTGCGCTTTTCTTGCGTTTTGCGCGTACGTTGGACGAAAATGAAAAATTACAATTAGCGCACATGGACGAGGTGATGCCTGAAGGTTTGGAGGAGAAGAGTCCCGAGCTTAGCGATTTCAAGCGCGAAATCGATCGATTCGTTGATTTGTACAAAGAATGCGAAACCATTCTCGACGTGTACATCATCGACAAGTGGCTGCGCATCAATCTCAAACCGATGAAACAGAGCTTCCTGAATACAATCTGCAAATGGTCACACTTGCTCAAGCAGCATCTCGTTAATCGCGTGCACAAGAGGTGGCTATTAAAAATTTCAGAAGTTAAAATTGTTTAACGGATAATCTTGACATTGATTGATTTTTAGATTGGACGATCTCTCGAAGTTCTTGCATAAAGCTCATACGAGATTTTCCCAGCCCGTGGAAGCAGACGATTACAACGGACTGGTTGACGCTATTTATTACTTGAAAGAAGTGCGAGATCGCACGTTTGAAATTGAGAACATGTTCGATCCTTTAAAGGTACTTTTGATTTTGTAGTTAGTAGATTTAATCAATTAATTTGGTTACACCTAATTTGATTATTGTTTTGAACAGGAAACAATGACACTGCTAGAAAATTATGACGTTGAATTCACAGAAGACAGGCACGATCAAATAATGCACCTTCCTGAATTCTGGAACGCGATAAAGAAAATGGCCGCGCAAGTGAGACAAGTGGTTGGTCCTCTTCTCGCCATTCAGATTGACTGGCTGAAGAAGAAGTTCAATTACTTCGATTACCGACAACGAAAGCTCCTGGAGGTTTTCCACGAAAACGAAGCCTACGAGTATGGCCCAATAAAAAGATTCTTTATGGTCGTAGTATAGCTCGGAAAAATTGACCGAGTATATTTTTTATGCAGCCCAAACTGCGTAGACGTGTACAGAAGATTGGACGAGGTGTACGAGGGCGTCGAGGAATTGCTGCATAATTTACAAGAGCTGTCGAGAACGGCCGAAATATTCGAGCAGCCGATTCCTGAATTTAAAGAATTGGAACAACTGCGACATGAATTGAAGGCCTTGAAGAACCTCTGGGATTACGTGTCAATCGTCGCGTCGAATTTGACCGAATGGAAGAAGACCACGTGGGGAAAACTTGATATAGAAAGCATCGATGTCGAGTGCAAGAAGTACACGAGAGAATTGCGATGTATGCTTTATAAGTTTGTTACTTCTACTAGTTTAGAAAAAAGAATAACGCCTAATGCCTTTTTGTCTTGTAGTATTGGATAAGGAAATTAAAAACTTGGAAGTGTACAAGTTTGTTGAGGGCCAGTTGCGAAATATGATGTCGTCCTTGAGATCGGTCTCGGAGCTACAGAATCCAGCGATTAGGGAAAGGCACTGGATGGAGCTCATGGCAGAAACTCAAGTAATTTGTTTATTATGAATTAAATTGGATATTTATAGCTTGAAGGAGTATTGTATTGATCGTTACAATTTTATCGAAATAGGTACGCTTCACGATGGATAGCAAAACAACTTTGGATTCGCTTTTGAAACTCGAGCTGCATAGATACGAAGAGGAAGTGAAAAATATTGTTGACAAAGCTGTCAAAGAAATGGCCATGGAGAAGATGTTAAAGGAACTGAATAATACCTGGTCTGTGATGGAATTTGAAAAAGACCTTCACGAGAGGACCAAGCTGTACGTCTTACGAGTTAGCGAAGAAACGATTGATGCTTTAGAGGAAAATCAAGTAAACTAATCATTGCTTTTAAAACAAAGAAACATATAAAAGTTGTGTGTTAACGGATGTTTTGCGAATATTTAAGGTTCAATTACAAAACATGCTGGGATCAAAATTCATAGGATTCTTCTTGACCGAAGTGTCAGACTGGCAGCACAAGCTTGGTAATGCCGATTCTGTGATTAGCGTTTGGTTCGAAGTTCAAAGGGCGTGGATACATCTTGAGAGTATATTTATCGGCTCGGAAGACATAAGAAGCCAACTTCCCGAGGATTCAAAAAGATTCGAAAGAATAGACCGAGAGTTCAAGGTTTTACTTATCAAATAAATAAACTGTACAAACAACTATAAGCGTCACAATAATTGATGCGTTACGCAGGAATTGTTAAGAGATGCAGCGTCAAACTTGAACGTGATAAAGGCAACAAATAAGCCAAATTTGTTGTCAAAGCTCGAAGATATAGAAAAGGGTCTTGCCTTGTGTGAAAAAGCTCTGGCTGATTATTTGGATCTTAAGAGGCTGGCTTATCCAAGGTTTTATTTTATTTCACCGGCAGATCTTCTTGATATTCTGAGCAATGGTAAGCGACGAAAGAAATACTAATGTATTTAACAGGTAAATTAAAAAAATTATAATTCTCTTCTAGGAAATCAGCCAGATTTAGTTTGCAAACATCTATCGAAACTTTACGATTCGATAGCTAATTTGAAATGGAAATTAGAAGGCGGCAAAGCCACTAAAATAGGTACCATTTTACTTGTGAAAATTTTTCAATATCAGACAACGGTAAAACTAAATGATTATGAATTTTTAGCGCATACCTTGGTAGCAAAGGATGGAGAAAACATGCACATGCAGGGAACTTGCGACTGTAATGGAAAAGTAAATGAACCGTAATCACACAATTCACTCCTTGAAAGATTGCATTATTTATGAAAAACCTTTTGCTTTGTTCAGGTCGAGTCCTGGCTTAATAGAGTTACCGAAGCTATGAAGCGTTCGGTGCGTTTTCATTTTAGTCAGGCAGTCAAATCGTACGCTTTAAAGCCTCGCGAAGAGTGGCTGTTTAATTATGAAGCACAACCAGCTCTTTGCGGCACTCAAATCTGGTGGACAAGCGAAGTTACGGACGCTTTGGCTCAGCTCGAGGAAGGTTTTGAAAACGCTTTAAAAGGTAAATTATACAGTCACAAAAATTCTTTGATTTATTTTTCGATAAACTAATCAGGAACAATTTTTCAGATTACCAGAAGAAACAGATAGCTCAATTGAGTGCGCTTATTAATTTGCTAATCGGCGAACTAACGGACAATGACCGACAGAAGATCATGACCATCTGTACGATAGACGTGCACGCAAGAGACGTGGTAGCCAAACTGATAGTCATGAAGGCTGAAAACGCAGCGACTTTCCAGTGGCAGTCGCAGCTACGCCATCGGTTTGTTTGTTTATTAATGATTATTTTAAGTGTATAGAACATTTTTGCGCCAACTCGTAATTTTTTTTAAAAAGATGGGACGACGCATTGGGCGATTGTTTCGCCGACATCTGCGATGCCTCGATTGCTTACTCGTACGAGTACTTGGGCAATACGCCGCGTCTCGTAATCACACCTTTGACCGATCGCTGCTACATTACGCTGACTCAGGCGTTGCATTTAATATTGGGCGCTGCGCCAGCTGGACCAGCCGGTACGGGTAAAACCGAGACCACCAAGGATCTTGGTCGAGCTTTGGGTCAGATGGTCTATGTATTCAATTGTTCGGAACAGATGGACTACAAGGTTTGTCAATCGATAAGTTTTACGAAAAATATGATTTTTTATTCTGAAATCGATCAAAAAATATGAATGAACGAATTTTACAGTCTTGCGGCAATATCTACAAAGGACTGGCACAAACAGGCGCCTGGGGCTGCTTCGACGAGTTCAATCGAATCAGCGTTGAAGTACTGTCGGTCGTAGCGGTGCAAGTTAAATTCGTGCTCGACGGCATAAAAAACAAAAGGAAAACCTTCATGTTCTTCGATCAAGAATTGAATCTCATACCGACGGTCGGGATGTTCATTACCATGAATCCCGGCTACGCTGGCAGAACGGAGCTTCCTGAAAATTTGAAATGTTTATTCAGGCCATGCGCTATGGTGGTGCCGGATTTCGAATTGATTTGCGAAATCATGTTGGTCGCCGAGGGTTTCCAAGAGGCTCGGTTACTTGCTCGCAAGTTTATTACGCTGTACACGCTGTGTCGTGAGCTACTGTCCAAGCAAGATCATTACGATTGGGGTTTGAGGGCTATAAAGTCCGTGCTCGTCGTTGCTGGCAAATTGAAAAGAGGCGACAGAGACAGGCCTGAAGATCAGGTGCTCATGCGAGCTCTGCGTGATTTTAACACGCCTAAAATCGTCACCGACGACGTTCCTGTATTCATGGGACTCATTGGTATGTTTTACATGAATTATTTAATTTTATTCAGTTTGTAATAGAAAACAATTATTATTAAGGCGTTTAATTTTGACTTTTTTGTACGCAGGTGATCTTTTCCCGGCGTTGAACGTACCGAGAAAACGTGATTTGGAGTTTGAAGATGATGTTCGACAAGCCACTTTGGATCTCAAGTTACAACCTGAAGATGGTTTTGTATTAAAGGTTTGTAATATTTGAATAATTTAAATTTACTTTGTGGAATTATTGTGTATTAAACGAAATAAAATTCACAGGTAGTTCAGCTTGAAGAATTACTGTTCGTCCGACACTCGGTATTTATTATTGGCTTTGCCGGGACGGGTAAAACCGAGGTGTGGAAAACTCTGTTTCGAACGTACCAGAATCAAAAACGCAAGCCATACTTTGACGACTTGGATCCAAAAGCTGTGACCAATGACGAGTTATTCGGCATAATTAATCCGGCCACTAGAGAATGGAAGGATGGGTAAAACAAACTTTTAAGAAAAGTTTAAATTCTCAATATCCAACGATACCGTCTTATGTAGCTTGGTGTCGGTGTTAATGCGCGACCAAGCTAATATGGGAGGCGATAATCCTAAATGGATAATCTTCGATGGCGACATTGATCCCATGTGGATTGAGTCGCTCAATACTGTGATGGACGACAATAAAGTGCTAACGCTGGCCAGTAACGAGCGTATTGCTTTGACCAAGCAGATGAGATTACTCTTTGAAATTTCGAATTTGAGGTTTGTTGTTTTGTTAGAGTAAATTTTGTTGCTGCAACAAGACTTTCACAATGAATTTTTTCTTTTGTACTTTAGAACAGCCACTCCGGCTACCGTATCGAGGGCCGGAATTTTGTACATTAATCCTCAAGATTTAGGATGGAGCCCGTAAGTACTCTAGGGTAATCGATTCTATTGATTTTTAATGAATAAATAAAAGACTAAATAAAATTATTATAGATTCATTCAGAGTTGGATCGATACTCGACCGACTCACGAACAAGGATTGTTGTTAATACTGTTTGAAAAATACATACCAGCCTTACTCGACGTAACTAAAGGGAGATTTAAAAAAATAACTCCCATACCAGAAATTGCTCATCTAGAAATGCTCTGCAATTTACTCGACTGTTTTCTCACTCCTGAAAACGTGCCGCTAGACTGCCCGAGAGAATGGTTTGAATCTATCTAAATTAATACGCCATTTATAATCAGAACGACATATATAAGTATGAACTAACCATTATTATTAAATAAATAAAGGTACGAGCTGTACTTTGCATTCGCTTGCATCTGGGCGTTTGGTTCAGCGATGTTCCGAGATCAGCTGGTTGATTGGCGAACCGAGTTCAGCAAGTGGTGGTTGTCTGAGTTCAAAGCCGTCAAGTTCCCATCGGGTGGCTTGGTTTTTGGCTACTTTATCGATCCGGAAACCAAGAAATTACTACCTTGGGAGGATATCGTTGAAGAATTCGAACTTGACGTGGATATACCACTCCAGGTGATTACTCGCTCGTTAGTACTCTATGCGGAAAATGAAATGTCGCTATTTAAATGTGTCTTTTGCCCTAACTATAGGCGACGCTGGTGCCAACCGCCGAAACAACAAGATTAAAATTCTTTTTCAATCTGCTAATGGCGCGCAAAGTGCCGTGCATGCTTATCGGCAGCGCTGGTTCTGGAAAGAGCGTTATAGTTGCCGACAAGTTGTACAGTATGCCTGACAACTATATCATAGCAAACGTGCCGTTTAATTATTACACGACATCTGGTAATTATCTATTTTCGTGTCTCGATGTAATTCTTGATAACGTTGTTCTAATTAAAAAATTTGAAATTTGTCAGAAATGTTGCAACGTGCTCTTGAAAGACCACTAGAGAAGAAAGCCGGACGTAATTACGGGCCGCCAGGATCCAAAACGCTTATTTACTTCGTTGACGACCTGAACATGCCAGAAGTGGATCTCTATGGAACTGTTCAACCGCACACCATTATTCGCGAGCACATGGACTATGGACACTGGTATATAAACTTTTAAATTTTACTTTCATGTTAATGCGATCAGATTTTCTTTTATCAAGATCGATTTTTTTACCAGGTATGACCGACAAAAATTCACACTCAAGGACGTGCACAATACCCAGTACGTATCTTGCATGAATCCTACGGCTGGTAGTTTTACAATTGATCCCCGGCTTCAGCGACACTTTGCTGCATTCGCTGTGAGGTATTGTTAACAATCAAGCTACATTATTTTAAGAAAAAAAATTTTAGAGCTAAATTTTAAAATATTTAATTCAACTGTTTCTGTTAGTTTTCCCGCTGAAAGCGCATTGGTTACGATCTACAGCCAAATTCTCGATCAGCATCTAAAGAACCCAGTTAATAAAATCAATCAAGCTTTAAACAATCTAGCCAAACCACTAGTCGATGCGGCCTTATTCTTGCACAATAGAGTTACCGTGACTTTTTTACCTACGGCTGTTAAGTTTCATTACATCTTTAATTTGAGAGATCTGTCAAATATATTTCAAGTAATTCAACATTGCACTGTACGCCTAGTTTTTATTTGAAATTTATTAATAAATCTTTACTTGAATATTCTAGGGTATTCTATTTGTTAATGGAGCTGCTATACCAACAAATGTTGATTTTCTTCGTTTGTACGCGCACGAGGCCTTCAGGGTTTACAGCGATAAATTGGTCAGCAACGAGGATAAACAAGTCTTTGATAATCTGCTACGCGATGCCTTGAGAAAATATATTCCCGTGAGTTGGATACAATATTAGCTCGATAATAAAATAAGTAGTATTTATAAAATCTTCTGTTTTTTTACAACAGTCATTTGAGGAGGAAACGGTGTGTGCCGAGCCGCTTATTTTCTGTCATTTCGCTGACGGTATTGGCGATCCGAAATATATGCCTATCAAAGGTTGGCCACACCTTGATAAACTACTTGCTGATGCGCTCTTAAATTACAATGAACTGGTGAGAAAACATTTTCTTTAAGCAAAAAGCTTGTGTGTTCAATCTTTCTAATGTGATACATTTGGAACGCATATTTAGGTGTCCGCAATGAATTTGGTAATGTTTGAGGACGCCATGTACCACGTCTGCAGGATTAATCGAATTTTAGAATCGCCTCGAGGCTACGCTCTTCTTGTAGGCGTCGGTGGAATGGGAAAACAGTCTCTATCGCGATTATCATCTTTCATTTCTTCTCTAGAAGTAAAGCCATTGAAATATTCATGCCCAATTAATATGAGTAATTTAAAAACAAAATGTAATTTAGGTATTCCAAGTTCAATTGAGAAAGGGATACTCGATGAACGATTTGAAAGCAGACTTGTCAGTTCTTTACATGAAGGCTGGAGTTAAGAACATCGGCATTACATTTTTAATGACAGATTCGCAAGTGGCGCAAGAAAGATTCTTAGTCGTCGTTAACGACATGCTTGCCTCGGGCGATATACCTGATCTGTTCCCCGATGACCAGGTTGAGAACATTATCAACATCATGAAAAATGAGGTGCACAGACATTATTATTTATAGTTGTGATTTTTGTATTAAAGCAAGCCTGTCGATTTTAAAATAATTTATTTATTGGTTGAACAAATTAAAGGTGAAACAAGCCGGTATGTTGGATACGCGAGAAAATTGCTGGAAATTCTTTATCGATAAAGTGCGTAGGCAGTTAAAATGCGTGCTATGCTTCTCGCCGGTCGGCGTGACTTTGCGAAGAAGAGCTCGACAATTTCCAGCTATCGTCAACTGCACGGTGATCAACTGGTTTCAAGACTGGCCACAAGTGGCCTTGGAGTCTGTCTCTCTGCAGTTTCTTGCGGTGCTTTTTATTGATTTTTTGTTGTATTCTTTTTTTTTAATGTAAATTTAAACTATTTACTATAACTTTTGATATTTCAGGACCTCGAAGTTCTTCCTGAAGCAATGCGCCATTCAGTCTCGTTATTCATGTCCTTCGTTCACACGGCAGTCAACAGAGTCTCCATGCTTTATCTGCAGAACGAGAAAAGATACAATTACACGACACCAAAATCCTTCCTGGAACAAATTGCTCTCTACTCGAAGCTATTGAAAGGAAAAACAGCTGATTTGCTGAATAAGATTGCTAGATTAGAAAATGGTTTGGAGAAACTCGAATCCTGTGGTGGACAAGTAAAATCTTTTTCTTGCTGATCGAATACAAAAAAAATGTTTTCATTTCGTTCAATGAAAAATTAATTTTGTTAATTTAGGCTGACGAGCTTAAAGTCATATTGGCAGTACAAGAAGTCGAGCTTAAGGCGAAGAATGAAGTAGCCGATAAAATTTTAGCCGAAGTACAAGAGGAAAATACGAAAGCAGAAGTTGAGAAAGCTTTTGGTGAGTGAAAATTTGAAATTTTCGAGCCGCACGTTCTAAATGATATTTCGGAAATCATTGAATATTAAATTTTAGTGTCCGAGGAGGAGGAAAAAGTTGCGGAGATCAAAGAAAGCGTCGCGGAAAAGCAGAGGAAGTGCGACGCAGATTTAGTTAAAGCTGAGCCTGCTGTGCGTCAAGCTGAGGCAGCTTTAAATACTTTGAACAAAGTAACAAATTTTTAAATACTTTTTGCTTTCATTTATCAACAAATAGAAAAATAATAATTTTGAAAATGTCAAAAACAGAACAATCTGACAGAGTTGAAGGCGTTTGCGTCGCCACCGGCAGCTGTAGCTAAAGTAGCTCAAGCCGTGTTGGTGCTATTTTCGCCTAAAGGTAAAGTACCCAAGGACCGAAGTTGGAAAGCCTGCAAGTCAGTTATGGGAGGTGGTGCCGATCAATTTCTCTCAAATCTTCGAAATTACGACAAGGAAAACATCCACCCAGAAGTCGTAAAAGCTATTCAACCGTACATCAATGACAAAGGTCGATATCCCTTTTAATTAGCGATTTTCTTTGCCTACACTTGTTGCCAACTTTATTGACAGTAACTCGTATCGCCTTTTTTAGAATTCGATCCGGAATTTATTGCTTCAAAGTCAAACGCCGCAGCTGGTCTGTGCAGTTGGGTCATCAACGTCATGGCGTTCCATTACATTAACGATGAAGTTAAGCCGCTGCGACAGGCGTTGGCCGAAGCTAATGCCGAACTCAAGGCTGCTCTTGATAAACTCACTGCTCTGCGAGCTCGTTTGGCGGTCAGCATTTTCTTTATAATTTTATTCGTCTTTTAACTAATAGCCCGATTAGATGTTTTTTTATGAGCGTATTTATTGTATAATGAATTAAATGAAATATGGATTTGATCGTGTAGGAGTTGCAAAAAATGCTGGACGCCCTGGGCGAGAAAATGGAAATTGCTATGGCAGAGAAGCGAAAGTGCCAAGCTGAGGCAGACGCAACCGCGACGTCGATCGATTTGGCCAACAGGCTCGTTAACGGTCTTGCCTCGGAAAAAGTGCGTTGGGCTGAAACTGTCGAACAGTAAGTTATCCGACTAAACAACAGACAGATTAATCGCAAGAATCAAATCGTATAACTTAATAAATTTTTCTCGTAGACTGAAATTATATGGAGAGAAAATACCGGGTGACATTCTCATGGTCACAGCTTTCATCTCGTACGTCGGCTGCTTTAGCCGCAAGTACAGAACGGATTTGCTAAACGTACATTGGGTGCCGTATCTCGGGACGTTAGAGATACCGATTCCAATGACCGAGAATCTCGACCCTCTGACTATGCTCACCGATGACGCTCAAATAGCCTTATGGAACAACGAGGGTCTGCCAACCGATCGAATGTCCTCGGAGAACGCGACTATCCTGACAAACTCGTCGAGGTGGCCTTTGATGATCGACCCTCAACTCCAGGGCATTAAGTGGATCAAGAACAGATACGGAGACGACTTGAAAATTCTTAGGCTCACTCAACGCAGTTATCTCGATAATCTCGAGTTGGCTATCTCGAATGGCGATACTGTGCTTTTGGAGAATATTATGGAAAGTGTTGACGCCGTGTTGGATACTGTACTCGGACGAGTCCTTATTAAGAAGGGAACGTTAGTATAACAGTTTTCTTCAAAATTTAACGATTGTTTATCTCGCAATTTGATCGATGTTTCTATTTTTATTTTTAGAGCTATCAAAATCGGCGACAAAGAAGTCGATTACAATCCGAACTTCCGGCTGATCCTGCAAACGAAACTAGCCAATCCTCACTACCAGCCGGAAATGCAGGCTCAAACGACTTTGATAAACTTTACAGTAACGCAGGACGGCTTGGAAGAGCAGTTGCTCGGCGAGGTCGTCAAAGCTGAAAGACCCGATCTCGAGGCCACGAAATCCGAGCTGACGAAGCAACAGAACAGTTTCAAAATTACATTGAAAACTCTTGAAGACGATTTGCTGCTCAGGTGGGTTTAATGTGTTAAGACAAACAAAGGTTTTGCATAACCCTGTAAACTCTACTGAAAACAAATAATTTAAGAACGAAATTGAATAAAGGAAATGTTCGATTATTTCAGGCTTTCGTCAGCCGGGCCAAACGTGTTGAGCGACGTGGCTCTCGTGGAGAATCTCGAAACGACAAAGCGTACCGCCGCGGAAATCGAAATCCAAGTAGCGGAAGCCAAAATAACTGCCGTGCAAATAGACGAAGCTCGCGAGTTGTATCGACCGGCGGCTTCTCGTGCCAGTTTACTTTACTTCATCCTCAACGATCTATGCAAGATCAACATGTTGTATCAATTCTCGCTCAAGGCATTCAGCGTAGTCTTCCAAAATGCCATTAGGTTAGCTAAATTTGTTGGTTTTTCTTTTAAAATCATCTACGCTTGTTTCAGCAGTGGTAATCGAATTTTTATTAATGTAGGTTTGCCGTAGAGGACGAGCGTATAGAGAAGCGCGTTGTTAATTTGATAGATAGCATTACCTACTTGGTTTTTGTATACACGAGCAGAGGCCTGTTCGAAGCCGATAAGCTGACTTTCTTATGTCAAATGACTATTCAGGTAGGTGCCAACCATTTTTTTTTTCAAAACAATATAGTTTTTGATCAAACGCTAATATTCAATGTGTTTTAGATTCTCCTGCAAACAAAGGAAATCGATAGTAGCGAGGTTGACTTTCTACTGCGCTATCCGGTCGATCCTTTGGTCATGAGTCCCCTTGACTTTCTGAAAGACGCTAATTGGGCGGGGATAAAATTGCTGTGCAGTAAACCGGGTTTCGAAAATCTGGACCAGGACATCGAGGGTGCGGCTAAACGTTGGAAGAAGTTCATCGATTCGGAAAAGCCGGAAAAAGAAAAGTTCCCTCAGGACTGGAAGAACAAGGGAGCTTTTCAACGCCTCTGCATGATGCGATGCTTGAGACTCGATCGCATGACCTACGCAGTCAAGTAAAGCCTTTATCACTTTTTTAAAATTTTTGTTTTTTTTATATCTTATACATCACACATTTTTAATAGATGTTTCGTCGAAGAAAAGTTGGGCGCAAAATATACCGAGTCGCGATCGCCACCTTTTGCGAAATCGTTTGAAGAAACCAGCTCGATCACACCTGTGTTCTTCATTCTATCGCCTGGCGTCGATCCTCTTATAGTAAAAAATTTTTTAAGCCAAATATATCTGAAAATAATATTTTGTTTACTTAACAGAAAATATTGTATTTTGATAAACAGGACGTTGAAAAGCTTGGCAAGAAAATGGGTTTCTCAATTGACCTCAAAACGTTCCACAACGTATCTCTGGGTCAGGGTCAAGAACCCGTAGCCGAGGAGTCGATGGATATAGCGTCCACTGAGGGTCATTGGGTTATTCTGCAGAATATTCATCTTGTCAAAAATTGGCTTCCTAGTCTCGAAAAGAAGATTGAACAATTGTCGGAAGATCCAAACGAAGATTATCGACTGTTTATGAGTGCCGAACCAGCTGGCGATCCTCACGAATCCATTATTCCACAAGTATCTAACGTTTCTCAACTGTTATATTATCATTATCAAATTTATTTTAAACAAATTTATTTTTTCTTTTAGGGTATTTTGGAATCAGCTATAAAAATAACGAACGAACCACCCACTGGTATGCAGGCGAATATCCACAAATCTCTGGATAACTTCAATCAGGAAACATTGGAAATGTGTTCCAAAGAGTCGGAATTCAAAGCCGTTCTGTTCGGACTCTGTTACTTCCACGCTGTCGTTGCCGAAAGGCGCAGATTCGGACCCCAAGGCTGGAACAGGGTAAGTCTCGTATTATCGCAACAATGCCCTCTTAACGTTCAGATGATCGACTATATTCAATCTACAGATCTATCCGTTCAACTTCGGCGATTTAACGATCAGTGTGTCGGTTTTGCACAACTACCTCGAGAACAACGCCCGCGTACCCTGGGAGGATCTGCGCTATCTGTTTGGCGAGATCATGTACGGTGGCCACATAACGGACGATTGGGACCGACGTCTCTGCCAGACTTATCTACTCGAGTACGTGAAGCCCGAGCTCGTCGAGGGCGATTTGGAATTTGCCCCGGGATTCCCCGCCCCGCCCAACTCGGACTATGTCCAATATCACGAGTACGTGGATGATTACATACCTGCTGAGAGCCCGGTGCTTTATGGGCTGCATGGAAATGCCGAGATCGGTAAGGATTTGAAAGACGACAATGTCGTGGCGCTTGAGAGGATTATGTTTGAGATTGTCTTTCGACATTTAGGCTTCTTGACCGTGACGGCGGAAAATCTTTTCCGTACGGTGTTGGAAATGCAACCGAGAGATGCGGGACAGTCGGAAGGCGCGGGAATGTCGCGAGAAGACAAAGTTAGAAGTATTATCGAGGATCTGGTCGATAAGATGCCCGAGCAATTTGACATTCCAGGAATGATGTCCAAGGTTTATTTAGCTGATTTTGTTTAAATCTATTGTTAAATTGACTTTTTTTTAACTAAATGTCATGAAATTTCAAATAGGTCGAAGATCTCACACCTTACATTATTGTCGCGTTCCAAGAATGCGAAAGAATGAACATACTGTGCTTCGAGATGAGGAGATCGTTGGTAGAACTAGAACTCGGATTGAAGGTACGTTCTTTTATAATATCGATTGTCAACAATGTAAGCGTTTCTAAATTTTAAATTATTTATTAGGGTGAACTGACCATCAATGCTGACATGGAGGAGTTGCAAAACTATCTGTACATGGACGTGGTTCCTCCCTCGTGGACGAAAAGGGCCTATCCTTCGAGTCTTGGTCTTACCAACTGGTTTGCCGATCTGCTTAACAGATACACCGAACTTCAAAATTGGACCAGCGATTTAACCGTAACTAATTTTCTCTACTTCATCTTCTAAATAGGTTATCGTATGGGAATTTTTTAAAAAAATTTACAATTCGTACTTGCCAGCTTCCTGTGACGATATGGCTGGGTGGCTTCTTTAATCCCCAGTCCTTCCTCACCGCCATTATGCAGCAAACTGCCCGAAAGAACGAGTGGCCCCTGGACAAAATGTGCCTCTATTGCGACGTGACGAAAAAACAAAAGTCCGAGTTCAAGTAAGTGGACCAATCCTCTTGAGCTACAACGTAAACAAGTTTTTCTAAATATAATTAAATAATGATCAAACTTGTCTTTCAGCGCTCCACCTCGCGAGGGTGCCTACATAAGCATGCTGTACATGGAAGGAGCACGCTGGGATACGGTGACGGCCTCGATTGCCGACTCGCTACCCAAGGAGCTCTTCCCACAGATGCCTGTCGTCTTCGTGCGAGCCATTACCCAAGATAAGCAAGATCTAAAGGGCATGTACGAGTGCCCGGTATACCGTACTCGCGGTCGTGGTCCCACTTACGTTTGGACCTTCAACCTCAAGAGCCGTGAAAAAGTGACAAAGTGGACCCTTGCTGGTGTTGCTATTCTTTTACAGATATGAGCGCATTGGTTGGTCCTTTGGAAATTGATAATTGTGTTTTTATTGTTAAGAGGACGCCTGTGCACCGTAGCTTTGAGTGTAGGTAAACCAAATGTGCCGTGGTAGATAGTAATATTTTTAAAATAGTGCAAAATTTTAGTGTGTGCTTTTGATATAATATTGTTTGTTAAATGTTTGATAGTGAATTTTAGAGTGGCTTTTAATTGGTAAAGTCGAGTTTTTTTTTTGTTTTTGTGGAAAGTCTTAGCTTTTATTAGAAAAAATTAAACACGTCTTATCAATAATAAAAGTCAATGTGTCAAATGTCACTAACATTCAATGTCAAAAAATTATTCTGATGTAGCTGAATAAAAATTTTGACTATTACAGATGACTTTATTTGATATTAGTATTTCCATTATCAAAACTATTAAAATTTTTTATCTAATTTATTAAGAAAAATGTTATAATATATAAAAATAATTATATAATTTTAAATATATTTACATTTACAGTCTAAATGACTTTAAAATAAAAGAAAAAAAAAAGGTCCCACCGAGATTTGAACTCGGATCGCTGGATTCAGAGTCCAGAGTGCTAACCATTACACCATGGGACCTTGACGCGCGATTGCGCGATGTCACATTTCAAGGTACGTGGAAGAAAAAAAAAATTAAGCAAATTTAAGTACATTCGAAAACGTTTGTCAAAAACCAAAAATTATAAAAACCAAAGATATAAAATAATTGGCAACGAAAAACGTATGTTCCTTGAAAATCCATGAGTAAAAAAATATCTGCCTATATAATATAAACTAACCTTTGAAACTTATTAACTGCATTAGTTTTCGTATAAAGAACGAGGATTTAATTGATTGGTAAGGATTACTAGGTATAACAAATAACAAATAAAGCCAAATACTAAATATCTTAAAATTTTATTTACATAAAATACTTCTAGCTTACAACCTGAGATATGAGAATTGTAAAATCAATACTTATAGATTACAAGAGAAATGTAAATATAAGTAAGTTTTTAAAATAAATAAAGATTACTAAAAAGCTGTTGTAACAATTTTTATCAACGTGTTCGTAACGCAATTGAGCATAATACAAAAAATATATTTATTTTAATTCAAAAATAATTTTGAATTTGATTATTTAAAATAGCACACTAACATTTTAGTAAAATAAAAATATTTATATTCTTACAACCTTTCAATTTTTGCATTCACATATAAATTATAATTACAACTTATACTTAAGCGATCCGGCAAAACTTGTCGGCTTTCAAGAGAGGACTTGTTACTCGGATATCTTAATAACTTTACGATTTATACTTGCACAATACAGTCAAGTTTTCTAAAAGCCCCTCATAAATTAATTTCTCTTCAACGGTTATCACAAATATTTTGCACATCAAATTTCGACAATATTTCTAGGAATTTATTATTATTACTAGGGGCTTCTTAATCCATAACAAAAATTAATACTTGTTCTGGAATAGTAGTTCATACCTTGTCAAATTTTTAAAATCTAAGACATGAACTACGAAATAATTGTTATAATTACAAGTATTTAATATTTTTTTTCTTTTCTTTCTTCCTTTTTTACATATTTGATTGACAATGTGGTTTATTACGAAAACGAGGAAAACGATTATAATTTTTTTTTATTTAAATTAAAATGACAAAAGCTTGAAAAATACAGATGCAATACGAAAATCGTATAATTTCTCAAACTTATGTGCGATTTTTCTTTTTGTATGAAATGTATAGAAATCACAAATCTTTTAAAAAATCTCCTGATTGACGTAAAATATTTGAAAACTAATATACTCATTATATTTCCACTCGCTTTATTTTTGTTCTTTTCTTATTTTTTTTCTCTAAAAAAATCTCTTCGACATTTAAAGTGCAAGACTCAATAATAAAAAAGTAGACGCTCTTGAGCGCTGCCAGACAGAAGGCGCCAACCTCTTTTGATGTTCAAATACTGAATAATAGCACGAACGCAAATTAGTATACCTAAAAAAAGACGATAAATTGAAATTTTATAGATTATAAATAAAAAATGTGATTTTTTATTTAATTTACCAATCAACATTATGAGCCACCACAGCCATGCATTTTCACGAGAAGCCAAATCAGTTGATTGCTTCACAATCATTGTCCATTTTGTTAAAGATAGACCAAATCCTGACAACGCTCCATACCGAGAAGCAATTGTATGGCAGAAACACATCAACAGTAGAAAACCAATCCAGTTGAACAAAAATGCAACTAAAATTAAATCCCATTAAAGCAATTATAATATTGCAAAGTTTAATATTACAGTTACATATTTGTAAATTAAGAAATGCAAAAGAATTTTTACCTAAAAAGGCTGTAACAAACATGAAATCTGTTCCTAACATTCTACTTTCTAAATCCCCTTCTACACCATCTGCATCTATTGCTAAAATAGTCAAAGGCTGATGTGGTGTCCGTACATCACCAGGCTAAAATATCAAGTAATTTAATTACTACTTTTCCAAATATTATTATACTACATACAATTGAAAAATTCTTACTAAATGTATTTCTGTATGAGGTTGTGGCATGGGTTCTCCATGTAAAGTTTTCTCTCGCTGCACCTCTTCATAGCTTGGCAATTTTGTGACAACTTCATAAGGTGGTGGAGCAGAGAAATCTAATTTTGGAGGTGGAATTTCATCAGATCCCTAAAAGAAAAAGATGTTAATAAAAAAAGATAAATTTAATAATTTGTAATTAATAGTTTATAAAAATGTTAAAATAAAATTACCATTTGAGGAAGGGCTACAATCTGTGGCTGTGAATGAATTTGCGGATGTAATTGAGTCCTTGAGGATGCCTCTGGTTGTTCTTCAGTTTTGTCATCATGTTGATTTGAACTTATATTTGTAATTGATTGACTTCCTCCAGAAAGTGTGGAATGATTTATTGGCTGATTTGGTGCAATCTCTGTTAATGCTGCAGCTTCATCTATTGCAGCTGCTTGTAAGTGTTGTGACTGTCAAAAAATTATAAGATTAAATATACATTAAATTCAAATATTAATATTATAGATAGCTAACACGTTATATTTTATTTCAAATTAATAACACTAGAACCAGTAGGTTTATAAAAATTACATGTATTCTGTGGTCCTAATTATTGAAATCCTATATTCAATAGTCATTAATAGAAGAGGTATAAATGTTTTTGATGAAATAGGTGTCAAGTAAGTTTCTCAAATAGATTGTCATGAAAATAAATTGTATTCAACAAGACAATAACAGATTTAGAGCAATGTAAATTTCTAAAATGTATAATTAAAAAATCTTTACAGCACAAAACAAATGAGCAGCCATTAACAATTGAAAATTTTAATAAAAAATAAAAACAACTTAAGCTAATAGTGTAATTAATACAGTAGTTGGAATACTTTGAAGGAAAAAAAGTTGGAGTTTAAGTTCCAGTAGTTCAGAACGACCTTGCATAACAAAACAAAAGAGTACGCGTACAGTTCTAAAGTGACTGCACTTGCACTCCCATCGCAGAGTTCCAATTAACAATGAATTAACTCATCAAGCAAGCGAAAGCCTTAAAAGGCCGCAATGAAGGCTATCCACGTATTTACGCTTAACTTTGACCAGCCCATCTAAAATACCGTGTCCAGAAAATCAAAGCTACGAGAGAGGTCGTTTAAAGAAAACTCAACTTACATCGGAGCTACGAGCGTCCGCTCCATTGTAGCGCACATCCTCAGCCCGAATCATGATGCAGCGCAGCAATCAGTTCTGATAACGAGTCGAAATTCATGCAAAAGCCTCGGTTCAAAGCGCAACTAGACGCGGCTCTAGGTTAATTCAGCCGCGAGAGAGAGCAAGCTAACGCACAAAATGCCCGACGCGTATCCGGAGTCGACGGCGACCGGTCTGTGTCGCAGAGACACACACACTGCACGCGCGAGTATATAAAAGCGAGAGAGAGAGAGGGAGAGCGCGCTTGTGGTCGTGCGCGAGAACGCGATGGAAAAAAACTCCGGAGTCGTCTTTTAGGAGAGTCGCTCGACAAGGATATAGGCTATAGTACCATATTGGAGTTGGCCTGCGCTTCGGGGCGCACCGGGTCTCTCGAGGGCGACGACGAAGCTCCGGGGCTGCTCCTCTTTTCTCCTCCTCGTCGTCGTCGTCGTCTTTGCTCGGCGTCCGCTGGAGCAGCCGCCTAGCCGTAGCTCGGACGTCCGGCTGCAGCTTATACCCTGGCCTCTCAACTCCAGAGGGAGCCTGGTCCCTCACCCCGGCGAGCACCGTCAACGCCTTAGAGAGCTTGGCTGCTCCCTCCCTCTCTCCTTCCTCTCTCACCGCTGTTGCTCTGCACGCACGCGCTGCAAACGCAATTCCGCACACCCGCGAGTGAGTGTGCTCTTCTGCCGCACTTTCGCGAGAGATAGCCGCACGCGCGCGCCGCCCCCTCGTCCTGCAGCTGCTCCTCTATATCCGTAAATGCTGCGGCTCTTTAAACGCGAGCGAGCGAGAGCGCGACAACTACCACAATGCCTAGAATCGATAGGGCTGCTCTTTCTCTCTCTGCGAACTATCTCACTCCGTCTCTCTTGCTCCTCTAAACCGGTGTATGGGTGCACACACAGACGTATATGCAGAGGCTGTCTTCGTCGCACGCTCGACTGGTCACTCTCTGCCGCCGCACCCGCGGCTGTATCACTCCAACACGCGCGAGTATGCCTGGCTTTTACGCCGCGGCAACTTTTTTATACAACACTCAGCTGCGACTGCCTAGGTGTGCGGCTACGTGCGTGTGTTTGTTGATAGGAGGCAGGCCGCCGCCGCCGCGCGCGGGCGTTACGTGACTACTCGCGCGGCCGGCGTCCCGCTGATATTACCTACTCTGCTCTCTTTCGCTGAGCTTCGAAGTTGGAGCTGCTGCTGTATTATGATACTCTTACATGCGCTTTGGCCCTTGGCGCTGCGTCAATGCGTCTCTCCTTGTTGCGACAAGATTTATGCTCTCCGAAGATGTTATGTTTTACGAGAGGCTATTATCGGACAATGCAGCGACCTAAAGTTTTCATAGGACTTGAAATTTTACCTCGGTTTTTTTTTCTTTTCAACAACGCTGACGAACGAGATAGAGATAGATTTTTGTTGTTTGTTTCTTCTTATTCGGTTCGAGTTTCCGCTTGAGAAAAGAACGTGCTGCGATGAAACATTGTATACATATATATCTTAAAGTGCATTTAGAGATAAGCGCAATTTTGTTTTCGATAAATATTACCACTATACACACTCTAAGTCAAAAATATCGATTTTCCTAAACAAAGTTACAATGTTTATTATTTCCACTGGGATATGCAACAGAAATTAAGAAGGAAAACTATCAATTCCCAATGCAGACCTTTGATAATACAAAACTGTTATCGTTTTTAACGCCTCGTAGGCTCTCTCGAGGGGGGCAATTTAAAATTGAACGGCGACTTCCTGCTTCGAAAAACCAAGGGCCAATGAGCGTCGGCACGGTCGGTCAGCTTTCTCTCCGAGTGGCTGGCTCGCCGCCATCTTGCCTCGGCGACCTCCTGTAACCGGAAGTCGAACTTAAACGTTTCAAAAATCATTGCTAAAAGTTTAACAACATTGATTAATTAAAGCGTCAAAGGATCGATAAAAAATCAAGGAAATTATACGAACGATCGGCGCGTCAAAATAAAAGGGATCTTTCAAGCGAGAGCGACTCGAGGGAATTAGGCCGACTCCACAAGAGTACGCAGTTTATGCTTACGTCGACCGTCGCTCGATGGCTTTCTGCGCCGATGGAAACTGTCTCTTTAGTACAAAGTCACGTGTGATTAAGTTGTGATGATAGTGAATTTGTTAGTGATAATTTGTTGCTCTCGGCGATAGTAGAACAGCGCGTTTTCCGCTCTAACGTTACTTGTTGCCGTGTCGTTACGATTGATCGGCTCGATCGTTATTTACGTATCGCTTCTTTACGTAAACTCGTGTCGTGCGGCCAGTAGCCGAGCGAGAGAGCCAGTGCTTAAACATAAACAAATGCGTGATAATAAGGGCTGTTAGAGGGACGACGCATTTGAGAAGGTAACGGGACAGCTATTTCCGAGAGGAGGCTAGAGGTTGATCGGGCATCAACGCCGAGGATCCGCTGAAAATCGAGGAGGAAGCACACACACTCGAGAGAGAGAGAGTCTGATCGGCTTCCATTGCATTTTCCAGGAGAAATTGGTCCGGTGGCATCGTTGCGAACGCGACCTAACCTAGAAGCGAGTCGCTCGAGCGACGGACGTAGTGCCGACGCTAAGGGGGAGGAGCGTGTCGTCCGGTTAACCAGCGCAGTCGGCGCTTATATACCGCACGCGCAGCCGAAGAGAGACGCGCCGATTCGAGAGTCTCACGAGCGCCCCGAGAGTGTGTGTACGAGAATGCCCGAGGCAGCCGCTGCCGCTAGTTCAGTCGCTTGTCGCTCGCCGACCGACACGGAGCAGCCGCCCGTCGCTACGACCTCCTCGTCGACGTCAGCAGCCGAGTCCGAGCCCCCTCAGCAGCAGCAGCAGCAGTCCCAGCAAGAGCTGGAGGAGCAACGACAGCCCGAGGACAATCGGCAGGAGGAGCAGCAGCCCACCTCCTCGTCTTCGCCGGCAGTGGCTACCCCGCCTGGGCCGGCCGAGCAGCAGCAGGAGGAGAAGCCGCCAGTGAGCAGCAGCCCGCGCCCCTCGCCGGCACCAGCCCCTCCAGCCCGAGCCACCCCAGCCAGAGGCATGTCGGCCGACCCGGTGTTCAAGCTCGGCGACCTCGTCTGGTGAGTCTAGCTGCCCCCTCGTCGTTTGCCCGTCCGCGCTCGCTCGGCCTCCCAACATAAACAGCGACCCTAACCTCAAGAAGCCGCGAGAGCAGCGAGTGCGCGACTCCACTTCTCTCTCCCTCTCTGTGCGTGCTGTGCGCCCGCTCTCTGACGGCTTCCCCAAAGCCCTTCAACGCTGACCTTTGGCTTTTCTATTTGTTGCAGGGCCAAGATGAAGGGATTCTCGCCGTGGCCCGGTCGTGTGAGTATCGCATCAGGACGCTCTTGCCCCTCCCCCGCAGCTTTCGACGCTCCCGCGCTTTTACCGCCCCGTGCGTGTGCGCGTCGTCACAGTTCTCTACTCGCCGTCCGTCGCCCCCTGCCCCTCGACGCCATGCGCGTCGCTCTCTCGCCGACCCTCCGCTTTATATGGATGCTCTCTTTCTCTCTCACTCTGTACATAGATGTATATACCTATACTGCTTTGTACTGCTATATACTTATACGAAGACTCGGGACTGTTCGGGACTCCTTTTGGCCCGACGCTTGATCCGCGCTTGCTTTGAGAGCGGCTGCCGCCACTGTTTTTGTTTTGACGGCGAGTGGCCATAACCTAAAGACTCCGGTCGTTCGGAAAAAGTCGCGCCCGCGCTTTCTTGCTTGGCATCGTTTCTACTTATGCTCCGATCTCGTTTCGTTCGGAAGAGTCCTTAATTGATCGTTTGCAAGTTCAATCATGTTTCAGAGGACTGTGGCAATAAAGGCGGGCCGGATTGAAATTCCGTTACATTTTAATAACGAGATGTTTGTTTACCGAAGGAAAACGACTACCTGACTGTTATTTATTAACTATTAACTCAAATGCGCCGAATTTAATAGCAATCGAGTTTTTATTATTAAAAATTATATTTTTTTTAATTTCCTTAAATTTGATCTACACTCAATTAATTTTGTAATTTTCTTTTTCTTAACTACATTCATTAAAAAAGTAATATTTTTTTTTCTTGTTGCAACATAATTATATAAATGTAACTTCAATATTTAGTTTTAACTAATTTATTAATTTTCTTTCAAAGGTATCAAAGCCATTGAAAGATATGAAAAGACCAGCCAATATAAAAAAGATTCCAATCCATTGTATATACTTCTTTGGATCAAACAACTAGTAAGTTTACTTTTAAAATAAAAGCAGACCAATTATAAAACAATATTTAATAATTCAAATGTGTTTCTTTAGTGGTTGGATTGATGAATCTAATATAAAATCTTATCGCGAACACAAGGACACATGTATAAAGTTGTGTAAAACTGCTCTATTTAAGGAGGCATGTGAAGCAATAGAACAGTTTATTGCCGATGGAGAGGTAAATAAATGTTATTGCTAACAAGTTTATTAAATCTGTTTTCAATTATTTTTTAAATATGTATAATTTTATCTGTTATGTTTAAGGTGTTCAAAGATGGATCAGACTCAGAATCTCTTTTTGATAAACTCAAAGAAGAGAGCAACAGCTCATTTGAAAAGAAGACCCCAAAGATTAAGCCAAAAAAAGTAAGTTATATTTTAATTTTTATGTTGTAATGTTGTAACTTTAATTCTCATCTGATGAATGCGTGGTAGGTAAATCAAATATAAATCAAAGATGTTTTGTAAGGTTTCAATTATTTTTTTAAATATTACATTGAAATTTATTTATTTTATTTTACAAATTAATTTTTTTCTAGATTTTTAATGAAAAAAACATTTTTGTTTATTTTAGTTAAAAACATACATCACTTTACAGGAAACACCAAAATTGAAGAGAGAAAGTAGTGGTGGAAGTAGCGAACGACGTTCTGCCAAAAAGCAAAGAACAAATATAAATATTAGTGGAAGTAGTAACAGACTTGGAAGTCTAAGTCCTACACTGAATCATTCAACACCAATGAGAAAAAGTGGTTCTCTGTTAGACAGACCTGCAAACATTACTAGACCTGTAAGTGACAGTTTATTACAAACAAAAACAATAGTAAATTAAATCAATAAATATATTATTTTATTAATATCTATAAAATCTCAAACATCATCCATAAGTTAAAACTTTATTTTAGGATAACAAATCATTTAAATTTTTTACTAAAAATATTTTGTGACTTTAGGAAACACCACCACTTGATGTTGAAACACTTTCCCAGACGCTCAAAGATAAAAACATCCGTGCCTCAGACTTGAAATTTGGATTCCTTGGTCTTGGTATAATGGGCAGTGGTATTGTCAAAAATCTTCTAAACAGCGGGCACAAAGTAATTGTGTGGAACAGGACACAAGAAAAGGTATGTACATTTAATTTACTTGAAAATTTTCTGTTTAGAAACAAAATTATAAATATTTATGCTCTGCTTGATTACTTTTGATTCAATTTCTTTTAAAATTAATATAATTGATCATATTTTTTATTAACAAAAGCATTCAATAATTACTTGAATTTCATATACAAAAATTAGTTATATCGTTTTGAACTGCTATATTAAAAGAATAAACATATTTATGTGTTGCTTTACACAATAATTAATCATTGGAAAAACAAAACAGTTTAGATAGCAAAGCTATGGCTCTGAAATTTAGAGGTTGTAAGTTTAAGACCAGCATATGTGATGATTTTGCCACTGTGCAAGCCCCCTTTATTACTAATTTTAAGAAATTATGAAGATAACGCAAAAATGAAATTTTTGGAAAAAAGAAAAAGTCAATTATTCAATACTTCAAATTGATAATCAATATTTTAACTTTATTTACCGAGTTGTACAATAAAGAGTTTTATATACAAAGCACAAAGTATTGCCTTACGCATTGTCGCTACATGAGAAGGCAAAAAATTGCCCGTTTCAACGGTAATTTTGTAACGCATTTGTCTTTTACTCATCTCAGTTCATTTATTCGAGTGTATTTAATTTCTCTTGGTCGTATGTTTCTCCTCCATATTGTTGTTGTCTCCAATTGCAAAGAAAAATAGCTCGAAATATTTATTGTTCATTGTAAAATTATTCATTTCATGACATTTCCGAATTGACGAGTTTATTCATCGATAAATTTCTTTTTACTTAATTTTCATTGTACCTAATTCTAATGAATTAAAATGAATTTATTTTTATATGAATTAAAAAGTTAGTTATCAGCATTTTTAAGCATTTTTTAAGCTAAAATTTTCTTCTGATTTTTGATGCTTTGCAGTAAGCGCGATAAATATAGACATTTATGCACCACAATTTTGTTTGCATCTGCACTATAAAAATGGACGTTTCCGAAAATTGATCTTATTCCAAACTTTTTAGTTGATTTATTTTTTTCAAAAAATTTGTATTCAAAGAATAGTTTAAAAGACAGCTTGTTAAATACATTGATACTTCAGTTCAAGCATATTACATTTTTTTAACTTTTCATTTATTTGAAATCATGAGTTTAAAGAATGTCGTTTTCTAACAAACTACGTTTTTGTTTTATTACCGAGCCGTTTTCTCAGACATATTATCAGTTCTTCAGTAAAGACCGTTTTGAAAATCTTTATCTTTATGATTATGTATCAGATCAGTTTAATACACATTTTTTTTAACAAGTTACTGCATCACAAGAAACATAGATACTCGCGAAAATAAGATTGCCGAATTTCATTAAAATGTGCCTTATAAAAAAGTGTATTTATTAAAAACATTTTTTTCAATATTAATATTCGATTTAAATATTAGATATATACAAGTTGGGTATTTATTAGAACAAAAATATTACTGGTTATAATTAAAATTACTATTTAATAAAAAAGTCTTTTAATGGAAAAATTATGGTACAATTAATAAAAATAATTTTAACGTGTAAATACAAATTTAAAATGATCTCATGAAGTGAAGCTTCGGCAGTCTTAAAATTTCGCGCATAACTCGTATACGTATATGTATGGAAGGAACTATAGCCTATGTTTTACACGTTAAAATATCGTACAAAAATATGTATGCAGTACAAGGAAAGTATAAGTACAAGCCTTGTAGTTAATATGATCGTTCTTTTTTTTTTTTTATTTAATATGTTAGTAGTGTTCTTTTCTATGTTAGACGTTTGTTTATTCTCGATATGCTACAGTTGCATTTCTAATAATGTTACTAGCCACCCTATACCTTAAAATTTCTCCCATTTTTTACTGACCTTTGTACGTTCTTTTTTGTAAACTGCACAATATTTCGTTTATGCTTTTAGATAAACTGTTAATTATCGTTAAGTTAATTTTATTTACTATAAAACGAATTGACTTTTATTTTTAATAGTCAATGTAAGGAAATTTTTTGTTTAGAAAATTTTTTTAAAAACTCTAGTATCCTGAAAGGATAAGAGCAAAATTATTAGTTTATAAAATCACAGTAAGTTTTTTTTTGCTAAACGCAGTATAAAAAAAATTAAAGTGCTTGGGTTGAAACAGCTTGTACAGTTGATTTACTTATCGAATTTAAAAGTAGAGAGTAAAATGTATCTCTTAATTTATTAATAATTTACTTGTAGGTGAATTAAAAATAAATTCATAGGAGGGTAAAAAATTTTATCGAAATCATTTTAGAGATTTCCTCTGACATTTTGTTTACCAAATTTACACTTTTATGGCGAATGAAACAATAATAATTTTTTTTAATCATAGACTTTTATTTTTCATTAGAGATTGATAATGAATGTAACGACAAAAACAGACAATTTGTCATTCACAATCTTTATTACAAAGCATGTGCTTATTAGAGTGACAAAGTCTTGCAAATTACATGATGTTTGCAATTCGAGAGAGAAACGAAATTTGAAAATATACCCATCGTTAAAAAAAAAAAGATTAAGCAAAATCGTCAATTTATGTTTTTGTCCAATGAACCAGTTAAAATGCCCCAAGCCACCAAAAATTTTGTTTTTTTTTTCGTTATAACCCCAAATTGACTCGATCCACGATAATTGAATTCAAGCCGTACTCCAGTACTACGACACCCAAGCAAGTGTGACACTTTCTCTACTTCCAAATCCGATAACAAGCGTCTAAAACATTCAGAGCCCGATGCTTATACTTTGGACTCTACACCACCGACGAACTTGCACTTTCCACCACTCGTATATTGAGAGAGAGTAAAAAAGCACTCACAGTCACACAGTGGCTCTCGGATTGACAGAGCCGCCTCGAGATTACGTAATAAACGACGCGTGGCGCCGCTCCGGCTTCTTCGGCTCGCGTCCTCCTTTTCGTATTTCACGACCGCTAAAAAGAAGTCTCTTATGCTTTCTCTCTCTCTCTCTCTCTCTCTCTCTCTCTCTCTCTCTTACTCTTTCTTTCATTACCGAGCGTTGCATAATGTGTTTTCGCATGCGTTTATTATATTGTACACTAAAAATGCTCCCTCTACTTAAGCTCCCCCGGCGACTTTGTTTCTTCAGTCTTCTGGCTCTTGATCTTCTATATAACAGCACAAGCGGTCCTGTGCTCCGGCTGCGATGGCCAAGTTGTCATGTTCTTCCTCGCCCACTGCCGTCCAGTGCTGACTTTCCTAGTGAATCCTGTTTTTTAGGAATTGATTGGAAATTGACACCTAATGTAGGCTCTCTGTCTGTGTATGTCTCTCTCTCTCTCTCCCTCGCGTTCTTCGTCCTCCTCGAGGATAACATTCAACACGAGGCTCTTGCTCTTGCAAAAGAAAATAAAACGTTGCACTGAATTTCAAAAGAAACTGCACTCTCGTGTACTTGTCGAACTCTCGCGACTCGTTTCAATCGCGCACAATCGTCAATTCATTTCTTTGTACACACTTCGATTCAGGTACTTGTCATGATCAACGTTCATCATTCGAGCTACCAATTGAATTCCTCCAGCACTAATTGTTAACATGGTGAGAAAAGTTCACTTGGCTCAACTAAAAAACAACCAAACCAATGTTGTAGATGATCGTCAAAAATTGCGCGTAATCAGTCGACAGAGTGACGAGGGAGAAAGAGAGAGAGTGGTATAGAGGCGCACTCGAGAGAGAGAGGAGGAGAGTCACGCTTAAGCCGCTGGGCCTCCTCAGAGCCTCGTCTCGAGCGGTATGTCCGGCAGACTGACGCTGGGCATCAGCAAGCCGAGAACTTCGGGCGTCGCCCGATTCCTGCCCGCCAAACTCTCGGAGCTCGGGCCGCGGAACACGGGTCTGTCGACGCTGGAGGCACTGCCGAACTCGTCGATCGGCTGGAGGAAGCCCGAGCCGCTGAACGAGCCCGAGCGCACGATCGGCGGCCGCATGATGATGGGCGGCCGGAGTGGCCGGTCGTCGATGTAGTTGATCACCGGCACACCCTCGAGCTGTAGGTACGCCGCCCCGGGGCCGACGCGCGGGCTGCAGCTCGAGAAGTCCGTCGGCGTGTAGTACTCGCTGTTGACGTCGTCGAGGCTGGCAGCGTAAGCGGCCACGAGGTCGTCGAGCTTGGCCTTGAGGAAGGGATCGAGGCCGGCGGTGGAGGAGGCGGCGGCCAGATCCTTGGCCTCGAAAATGACGGATTGAGAGCGGCCGCAGGAGCCGCTGCGGCAATTGTCGAGGTGCAGGCTCGGCAGATTCTCGAGCACCTTGTTGAGCGTCTGCTGCTGGAACTTGTAGGACTCGCGCAGCCGCAGCACTTGGTGGGCGCTGAACTTGCGGATCTTGTTGCGCTGGAAGACGTAGTTCTCGCGGACCCAGTTTAGCTGGCTCGTTGAGTAGTCGCGCACCCGCTTAACCTGGACAGCACAACAAACGCAAGCTCTGTATTATTGATCGGACAGTGACAAGATACACAAGTTTGAAACGGAAAGATAGTCATATAGCAAAATCAAGAGAAACCAGTATAAATAATCCATTGACATAGAAGGAAAGACCAAGAGCAACAACCAGAGGTATATATTCAGAGACAAAAAAGTTCAAATTGGTTCGGGGGGGGGGGCAAGGAAACCAATGGGCGTGGGGCGGGGGGAGACTAAAGTACCTGGTCATAGTACTGGTCGCGCATGGTCGTGAGGTGGCTGGTGCCGTAATCGCGAATGTCGCGAATATGCCGCATCTGGCCCTCGTAGCTCTCCCTGATCCACTCGACCTGTTGAGCGCAGTTGTCCTTGATCCGGTGGACCTGCTGCGTGTAGTTCTCGCGCAGACGCTCGAGCTGCTGGCTCTTGTAAGTCTCGATGTTGTCCAGCATCTGGTAGATCTGTTTGGCCCGGGGCGAGACGCCTACGCGACGACAGCATAGGCACCACTTGGGACAGCCACATCTGAGAAATTCAACGAAACGCCCGTTTTGCTATCCTTTAGATGTGGCCGTACTGCCGGAGCTCGTTTTGTCGTCCACGTTGGACGGACACACAAACACACACACCGTACATCGGATCGATTGGTTCAACAATTTTATATCAAGATTCTATTTTAAAGAATATGTCATCGCTCTTTTGGCGAGTGGAACATGATTTGCCAAGAATAGTATTACAACACGTGGACTGATCTTTCTTTGAATTAAGGGAATGATTATATATTCGATAAAAAAAAAAATATAAATTGCAGAATATGGAAAAAGTAGTCCAGTGGACAGACTCACCTTGAGAGTATGTAGCGTAGCAGCTGAACGAGAAGCGTGATGATGAGAAAGCCGGCGGCACTAACGGCCCCCACGATTATGCTGAAGATCTTGATGTGGTAATAGGTGACGGGATCCATGAGCAGAGTGACCCGGGTCGTCGCGTTGGCTATGGGATTAATGGCGAAGCACTGGTAGACGCCCACGTCCTCCCGGTGGAGTTTGCTTATGTAGAGCGAGCCGTTCTCCAGCAGCCTGATCCTGCCGTCGTCGACGAAGTCAGCCTCCTCGAGGCCATAGTCGTGGACGCGCGGGTGGTTGACGAAGAGGTCGGGAAAGGAGACGTCGGGGTTCCAGTGGAAGGTGCGTAGCCGCGGGGTCAGCCAAGTGACCGCCGGCAGAGGATTCCCGGCGAACTCGCACTCGAGCAGGACCTCGCCCCGGATGAGCCAGTTGCGCGTCGGGCTGGCGTGGACGAGCCTCGGGGGCGTGCAGTTGAGGTAGGAGAGGGCCTGGCTCGTGGCGACGCTGCTCCCGGCCTCGTGCTCGCAGCGCAGGCCCGTCTCGAAGGCCCCGCTCTGGGGCACGTGCTCCTCGGCCCAGCGGACGAACCAGAAGGTGCGGCAGTCGCAGGCCCACGGGTTGCCCTGGAGCTCGATGTGCCGGAGCCAGCGCAGCTGGGTGAGGCTCGAGGGGAGGAAGGTCAGCCGGTTGTCCCTGAGGCTGAGGCTGCGCAGCTGGGCCGTCTCGGCGAAGGCCTGGGGGGCGATCTCCCTGAGCGGGCTGTCGGCTATCTCGAGGCTCTGGAGCTGGCCCAGGTGCCCGAGGTCCGTCTCCCCGAGGCGCTCGATCCCCGTGTCCGAGAGCAGGAGGCTGCGCAGCCGGGGCGTCGAGGCCCAGAGGCCGGCCGGCAGGGCGGTCAGCCGGGAGCCGCTGAGGTTGAGCCAGCTGAGGCTGTGGAGGCCGCGGAAGGCGGTCTCGCTGAGCCGGCCGTCCCGGCTGCTCAGCTGGTTGCCGCTTAGGTCGAGCCACTCGAGCTTGCCGAGCTCGGCGAAGAGGCCGCGCGGCAGGAAGTCGATCTCGTTGTCCGCGAGCTCGAGGATGCGCAGCTCGCCGAGGCCGGAGAAGAGCTGGGAGGGGAGCCGGGTGAGGTGGTTGCGCGAGAGCCCGAGCTCGCGGAGGGCCCGGTTCGGCCGGAAGCTGTGGTCCGGCAGCGAGACGAGGAGGTTGCTGCTGAGGTCGAGCCGCACCAGGGCCCGGGCGGGCTCGAACGCCTGGAAGGGCAGGACGGCGATGCGGTTCTCAGCTAGCCGGAGCACCTCGAGCCGCCCGAGGCCCTGGAGGAACTCCCGCCCGGGCAGCCCGAGCAGCCCGTTCCCCGTGAGGTTCAGCCGCCTGAGCTGGCGCAGGGGCCGGAGCGCGTCAGGGGCCAGCCGAGACAGCCGGTTGTCACCTAGGTCGAGGTTCTCCAGCCGGGCCGAGCCGGCGAACGCCCCGGGCCCCAGCCGCTCGATGCCGCTCGCCGTCCAGAAGAGGTCGCGCAGCTCCCCGGCCGAGCCGAGGGCCCCGGCCGGCAGCTCGGCGCTCCGCACGTCCTGGAGCCAGGCCTCCAACAGGAACGGACCTAGGCGCAGATCGCCGAGCTCGCGGCCCGAGCAGTGCAGCCAGGTGCGCTCGCACTCGCACTTGGTCGGGCATGACCAGTTGCCGCTTGGGTGTTCGCTGCTGCTGCTGGAGATGCTCGTCGTCGCCGGGGGATGCTCGTTGCTCGGGCCGGCTGCCTCGTCGACGACGAGCTCGCTCGTCGAAGCCCCAAGCCCCAGTAGAATCAGCAGGTTTAGATAGAGAGCAGCGCGCCGCCGAGCAACCCTCATTCCTGCAAGCTGAAACAGCGGGATCATCGTGCGGTTAGCCTCGCCTCGTTCGCCCGACGAGTCTCGACTGTTGTCCCCCCACGTTGACCAGCTGCAACGTCGTCGTTTTATACGAACGAATAGGAGCGGCCTTGGCATCGCGACTTTGACCTGGCTCTGTGCTGTAAGAGGATATATAGGGTTGGTAAGGTTGTCCAGGTGGTGTTAGCTATTGTTAGCCTGCAACTCGGCCCTCTCTTTCTTCGAGGCGAGTGCGTTTCTTGCGCGGCTGATTTCAGCCTTGAGGCGCGCTGAGAGACTTGGGACTCTCTCGGGTCCGCCGCTCTCGCGGCAGGAAGTTCGTTGTAATGCGGAACGGCGCCTGCTGTCGGGAATATAATTAGCGGTCGCGCGCTTTATCCACGCGAGAGCCCTCCTCCGCCTCGCAAGGTAGAAAACTTCCTCGCTTCTTTGATTAGACTTTTCTCTCTTTTTGCTTTTATTTATTTCGACTTGGAGAACTATCAATGGCTCTCTCGGCTAGGGAAAATTGAGTGGACAAATGAATAATATAGAAAAGATTAATTTTATTTTTTTCAACTTTTTCATTGACAAAGACATTTGAATTAATGAGATATACACGCTTTGTTTTCCGAATGATTGTCGTTGCAAAATGAGCGTGCGTTCAAAACAAAAGCGAAGTTTTGCAATTGTTGCAATTTGTTGGATTCTTTTTTTTTTTTTTTTAACAAAAGCACATTTTTGTGAACCGCCTAACGAACCGAGCATTTGAACTCTGCCAAACTGAAGAAATTTATTTTCCGCTCTATTATGAAACGCGCATTGTTAACAAGCGCAAAATTAACCACAGTCAAAAAAAAAAAAAAAAAAAACGTTACTTTGCCTCGGTTCGACTAAACAAAAAGTGATGTGTGTTCATAACCCCCTTCCCCGATACGTTAATAACGAAACACCTAAAGAAAAAGAAGAAGCATTACGTTACGTCATCAAAAACCATCGAGAAACAAAGTAAACATGAAAAAAGTTGTACTCAAAATAGACCCCGGCAAAGACCCAAGGCCCTCCGAGTGTACAACTTGCTCCGGCGCGTCGAGCAGACGCGAGGCTAGAGATAACGAGCCCGAGCGCCTAGGCAATATCGATCGCCCGACAGAAAATCCCCGGTACGCTTGCCATAAATCCACCCGAATCACTGAGCATCCAGCAACCACCCATATAACCTACAGCCAAGGACGAGCCAGACGGACTAGCCTTGACTATTACTACTGCTTCGACTTCGCGCGACACTCAGAGCTGAAGTTCAGGGATGGGCTTCGAAGTGGCCGAAGCTGGGCCGTGTGTGTGCGTGTTTTCTGAATTACAACCAGGCCGACGCGAACACTCAGGGATTGAAGAGGCTAAGGAGGCGGGATGGTGGGGGAGGGGGGGGGGCTAGTTTACCTATAAGTTGAATGTCGAGGCTGCGAGGAGACGACGACGGGGTTGCTGCTGCTGCTACAGCTGCTGAGGCGGGGATGCGCATCGGCCAGGCCGCCGAGAGGCGAGAGTCGCCCAGGCTGGAGAGCAGCTAGTGGCGGCGCCGACGCCGACGGCCCCGATGCTGCTGCTGCTGCCTGCGAGAACCGCTGCTGCTGCTTTCTCCTTTGTGCTGAGCGGCCGAGGCCGCCATTGCTAATGCCGCTGCCAGCAGCAGTACCGAGTCGGCCGCAACTCGCCTCGAGAGAGCTTTACTGCCACTGACTCCTCCGCGTTCCAACGACTGCTATTGCTGCTCCCTCCTCGCGGGGCCCTCTCCCATGCTCCGGGAGCATACACCGATGCTCCTCTTGTTTTTCGGAGCTGCTGCCGGAGCGAGAAGGACAGGCAGCGCGTGCAGACGGTGCGCGTATACTGCTGCTGGTGTCGCCGCGCGCTGCTGTTGCTGCTGCTGCTGCTACACACTCTCTGTATATAGTGGGCCGAGCCGCCTTCTCTCTAAGCCAGAGTCGCGCGGCGGAGCTCCCCTCTCGGCAGCCGGATTGGTACTGCGCGCGCCGCGAGCGGCGGACACGGCGCCGGAGCGTGGCCCCTTCGAACTGCAGACTCGGCGCGCACACTAGCGCGACCGCCCGATGTTGGTATACGTTCGATCTCCCCCCGGCCCCTCCTCCTCCTCATTCTACCCTGCCGACGCTTCTCGTGCGGCTCGTTCTTCGCTCTCTTTCTATCGCGACCGCTCGCGAATCTTTTTCGCTCTTGCCCCCCGCGGTATATATATATACGTATAGAGAGAAGCGTATTACGTGAAAGCAGCTCTACGGTCTTCACTGCTCTGTGTACTAGACGAGAGAGAGAGAGAGAGTATGCGGGGCCGGATGCTTCGAATGGAAGACCTTCCGAGGGATGAATTCGCCCATTGATTTATACCGGGCATGGATATTCGATGTGTTGCTCGCTGTGTGCTCGGATATACAGTTTCGGAGGATTTTAGAGCTCCGAGGAATTCGTCCTTGTTTTGCTTGTTTAGGATGAATGGAAATTGTTGGGTACTGCTCGAATAAGATTGAACTTTGTCGAGGAAAAAGCTTTGATATTTTCGATGCCGACTTATTCATTTGTTTCTATTTCATTATTTTTTTGATTTATGAAGGAAACGTTGGAAATTTGGATGTAATTCGAATCAATATATAATATTTTCGGGAATTTACGGCTCGTATAAGCGCAAAGTTTCCGGTAAAAATGATAATCATTAATCAAATGCTCACTGTAGGGGATATTAATGAAGTGTTCAGGCTCTGCAAAAGACCTGCAAATGAAGCTTGGCTTTATCCTACAACATTTTTCAAGGACTGCTGTAACAAAATGCTTTTCATGCCGACATCCTTGTAACCTTCGCAACAAAAAAATCCTCTATTCCGTGTTATTACACGAGAATTAAATTAAACCCAGCCGAAATTTATCACTACGAAAAGTCGATAAAGCGACGCCAAAGTTATTTCAGTCTCTCTCTCGCGCGCTTTCGTTTTCTCAGCTTTGCGCGACAGAGCGCGATTCGACCCCTATTATTAGATTGAAAACAAAGTTAAACAGCGTAATTTAACCACCCCCTCCCCCGACCCTGCGAAGTATGCGCTCAAAAATTGAATGACGCAAATAAAGCGACTGTGCATCACGCGCACTACTCTCGTAACGCGAGCTTTAAAACATCCGCAAAATCCTCGATTTATCCCCATTCGAAATTTCGTCGGCTCCAGTAGCCGGCATATTCCTCGTAGAGTATAACCACAAGCCACTCGACCCGCTCTGATTTTCCATTCATCGATTCGCATTCCCTCGGAAAGTTCCTCCCACCGCTCCCTAAAGGAAAATCCAAATGGGTCGGCCCTTGGCGCGGGCCAGGGTCTCCGGGTGCGCTCGCACTCGGAGGCCGAGGGAACTTGATAGAGAACCTACTGGGCTAACTCCGGTGCGCCTGCTCCGCTTTGTACCAACATGCGCGCGCACACTCCCTCCGACAACTGCTCTCCCTCTCTCTCTCTCTCTTGCCCTCGTGCGTCTCCCACACGGTCCATCGATCTGCCTCCTTTTGCGCCTTCAGCACTCTGGTGGAAGTTTCGCGAGGGTTTGTCTTCGAGACGCGTACTTTGCTTGATTAACAAGCGGTGGTGTGGCTTTAGAAAATTGCCAGTCTCGAGACTTTGACTGAGGGGGATCATCATGTTAGGGGGTGGGCACGGGGGTTTGTCGTTGAGTAATTCAAGGACAACGATAGACGCGATTTTAATGGTTGGGAACGACTTTCGTTTAAGTGGATTTTGAAAATTGAATTTGTCATTTGGGGGAAATTTGATATGACGTCGGTAGATGCGCGCGCGTGTAAAGCTTGATTGGATGTACCGCGATAAATACGTTTTGCATTATTTATTGGATCGCGATCAAGATTAATTGAAATTGAAAATTTGTTAGCTTTTGGGAATCTGGGCTTCTTCGATGTTGTTTCTCTTAATTGAAACGAGCGATCGGACGATTACTTGTTGCTAAAACTGTTGGTATAGTGGAAGTACCTTTCGATATTACGTTACTAAAGAAAATAATTACCCGAGCTAAATTAAAGTTTCTTCTGATGAAGTTACCGACGATTATACACACAGCTTTTAAGCTTTAAGTAAAAAGAAATAATATTCGAACCTACTCACCATCATACGGTTTCGTCGACATCTCGTCGAATGAGTGGCTTTTATTGTTGTGGAAGAAGCAAGAAATGATCCGGCATGATTCTACGGCAAAGATGAGACGAACCGCTTGGTAAATGAGAGAAAAGGGAAGCTCGAGTATAGAAGAGAAAAAGAGCGCGGCTGTTTGAGACTTGCGAGGGTGTATATACCACAACTCATCCGCGGAAAGCTAGTCCAGATGTGCTTGTGACGACGACTAAACTCTTATACTTGTCCCGGATTTTTTTACGGTCCCTTTACGCAACTGCCTTTCAACAAAGTTGTCCACGTGAAATATTTCTCTTGACATTATTAATTTCTTTTTTTTTTCTACATATTTTATTATGCCTTTATTTTTAAAATCATAACAATCACAACGAAATAGGTTATTTATATTTTGGTTATCACAACTGATCTCGTTAGGTGGCACCAGAAAAGAAATACAATGAGCAAGTCAGGCTGTGCTCTTGGGGCATGCTTAAATATTTCATCCCACCACGTGCGTCATGGTTAAACTTCCGAGGTAGCCCAGGCAAATGGATATAATTTACCGATGAATTGCTTTTCTTTTTATTCGATAACGCGTCGAGTGAAAGAAACAATGCTTGAAATACCAAGGGACGAGCGAATAACAACATTATTTTATTACGTCTTTTAATTCAGCTTAGACTGGATTACCGGGCAGGGTCGATTTTCTCTTTAGTTGGATTAATATCGTTTGGAATATACATCTGTTCTGACGCGCGCGATTTGAAGTGAGATTTATCGACGGTATACAAGCGACGATAAAAACAAACGTCTTAAAAAGGTCAGTACCGAGAGAGCCGCCCTTAATTGTGAGACTCGACGCAAAAAAGGAATGGAAAGAAAGTAAAGAAAACGACAAAAAATGCTTTTAGGCTATTTTTATCGTCGGCGGTATAACGTTTCTGCTGCCGATAGAGAAAGACACCCGAAGGCCCGCGCGCTTTACTACGTCTGAAGAAATTGCCGATAATAAAGCGAATCGAATTTGTGTTTATTTACACTCGCGCGACTACAGATGCTCTTACAATGTCCTTCTATACGCGGCGAATGATTAACGAACCGAATAAAACGTCAGCCTCGGTATTACGCACATTATTTTCCGTCGAAACTCGAGCAAATAAGACAACCTTATTGTATGTGTTTCATTGAACGTACTATCCACTTGTCTCTTGAAGCAAAGTTTTTTGCCGGCAAAAGCGCAAATTTCCATGACAACGGAAAGTAGACGAGTCAATCCTATTTGTTGCAAAAACTTTTGCCGCAGTTGAATCGTTGGGAAGGGCGAGCGCACGACAAGCCCGGCTGTGAACTTGTCCTTGGCTCTGACTTGGCGACTATACTTTTGACATTATAAAAGCGAGAATAACGAATAGTTGTTACTCGCTGCGAATGGATAAGCGCGGGCACGTGCGAATCTCATTTTACTCGGCTTTAATCGAAAAGGCGATTGGCGCCGTTAATCTTATTTACGTTATCCACACGAGATCCAATCCCGGCGAGTCCCCCCTTGATACCGAAAGTTTATATATAGACACACACCCACCTACATTCAGAGTCGGTAAAGATTCGCTTTGATGCCGGTGGTGGAAACGTTTTAACGCACTTATCTATCGAACGGCTTTTCTCTGACTTTCCGAATACAGTGTTGCCGATTAAAGCTCGGTGGCCCCACAGAGTAATGTTTGTTATTGTGACGGACAGACTGTCTGTTGAAGAAGAGCGCGAGCTTAAATTTAGAGAGGATTACGAATTCGCTAGCCTAATAGCCGACTTCGACGGTTAGTAGCCCGCACGCCACGGATTTTATCCCAAGAATAAGCAAACGAGAGACGTCAATCTCCGCGGCGTTTCATCAAAAAATAGGCGAGAGAAGTTTCGCGCCAACTTACTTGCCCGAATCGCGATGGTCACGTGTCCACGCAAAGCTTTTAAGGATGCGACAGATTACTTTTGTCTTGTTTCCCTCGGACTCTTTTGCGCGGAAAATTGTCACTCTGCCACATGTTTCCTCGGCGCTTTGCTCTGCGAAGTACAGGTGACTTGTCGCGGAATGAATTTTTGATAACCGAAGTGGTTGGTTGGCGGGATTTTCAGTTTTACCCTTGATACTTGCTTTACGGCTCGGAACCTCGCAACTGGGCGTCCTTGTTAAATATTAGAATTGACAACGGATTTGCATTTTTTAGCGATGTTTTTAGGCGAGATGAAGTCTAAGAGGATAAAATGAATTTTTATATATTGTAGTAATTAAAAGAGAGCTTTTGTTTCAAACTCATGTTTAGTTTTTAAAATACTATGATGTAAATATAATTATTTTAAAAATGTCTAATTTTTATTTATTTGTGTTTCAGGTGAGTCTAAAAATTTAATTTCGTTCAATGCTCAACAGCACGTAAGTTAAATTTAACATTTAAAATTGCTCTTTGTAATTAATTCGAACAAAGGTAAATTTGACCTACTAATTATCCGCTGAATTCAAACCACAAGCATTTCATGTGGAATTCAGCTTCATTACTCGACTTTCAATCTTCATTCGCTAAGTAATATTGATACATTAATCGGGTTTATTTTTAAGTAGTCTCTACATATTTATTAAAAGAAATCAAAACGAATGCAAATACACGCGTAAATCGGGATTAATTTGTTGGGGAGAACAACAATTTCGGTTCTCAAATTTGGTTTATCGCAAGCTATTAATTATCGAAAGTTATTACCGAACACATTATTTGCAGTTTCGATTTAATCGAAATGTACGGTACTACGTCGAACATCAATTGACATTGTCAAATGCGTAAATCACATTTGAAAATTACTTGCTTTTACGTGGATATACTCATGAGATGTGGGCATTTATACATTTATGATATGAGTTTAAAATATTAAAATCCTCAGAAGCTGCTTCTCATCTTTGGCGCACTTAAGCGTCAGTTTTCATTTTGTTTAATATAAAGTATCAAAAGCTTTCGGGGCGTCTTTGTGGCGAGTCGTATTATTCACTGTGGTTTATAAATAAACCGCTGATTTTCACTCTATCACGTAAACATAGGAAGTGAGAAGATAGAGCCGCTCCTCTGTTTTTGATGATTTCATGGAAATTGTATGCCGAGAGCACACAACACACGATCGAAATTTACTCTTACCGACGCGGAGTTAAATTTCGAAACAAGAATTAATTTAATCTATAATAGATTCGTTATCTGTTACAAACGCTGACGTAACAAATGAATTTAATCACCGTTGACTGCAATAATAATAACTTGGCCATAACCCAGAGAAATTGTCTGAGGATTAAATGCAATATCTTTGAAACGTATTTATTAACTGAATGCACTGTACGTGAAGTGTAACAGTATAAACTTTCTAATTCGTTAATTGTGCAACGCAGTACGTAAACGTTCACTTTTCAAATGAAAAAAGCCAATAACAGTTTTTTCTCTTCGTAAACAAATATTAAAATTCGGACACAAAAACATGTGGTATTCTGCTTACGTAAAAGTGTATACGTTTTGCTTTTCTAATCGTTAAAACACGCTCAATAATAAATTTCATTTTTTTGTAGCATTAAAATTTATCAAGAAATATTATATCAGTTAAAAAACAAATGAGCACTTTTTTATTATTACTTAAGCTCGAGTCGATCTTGTACTAAAAAATGTTTGGATCACTAATATTATATAAAATGCAGATAAGATTTGTAGATACTTTTTTGTAGTCAATACTGGAAACCAGCACATCTGAAGTAGAGCAACATTAGTTTTTTGAAACTCACAATTCATCTACGCCTCGCTTATAAAACGTCGCGAAAAAAAGCTCTAGCGCAGAACACGTTTAGATTCCTGCATGACTCAACGGTATATACACATATATTTTTCTTTTTCTTTTAACGAACCAATAAATCATTTATACTTTTCTTGCATCAGTAATATTAAATTTATCAAGCTATTTTTGCCTGCTTTCTCAATTTTAAAAGGATCCCGAAAATTGAAGTTTGTCTCTTTTTTAACTCCAGCTTTCACTTATTCAATTTTATGCCTTCCACTGTCCATTATATTAAAGTAAAGTAAACCCATAATAGTGAATAAGCCTCTGACAAGGTTTTAAAGTTATTCGCAAATGCAAAAAAAAAAAATTTACCCTCGAACTGATTCCATCACTATAAAACGTTTAAAATGAATAACAAGCCTACGTAATATATCATCTCCGTTGAATTTCTCTTGATAATTCCCTTCGACGCTTTTATTCAGCGATAGCTCGAATGATTAATCGTAGCCCACCCAGAGCGTTTCAAAAAGCTCAATAACGCGGGCAAAATAAAAGTCGGTAATGTAAGCTCAAAATAGTACACGTGTATCTCACGTGTACATCTGCGTATAATCGCGTTGAGTGCTCGTGTGCAAGAGGAAGAGAAAAAAAGGGGAGAAGCCGTTGATGAAATTTTCATTCTGCCGCGTTTTTTTTAATCAACCCCGAGAGATAGAGAGAAAACTGGGTAGGGCAGAATAAGCTCGAGCTTTATTGCGCTGCGGGAGTGATGTTTTTACGATTACGTCGCGCGGCTCGTAGTTCTGTAAATAATTGACCGGACTGCATGTGCACGGCTGTTTTGAATTTCGAAATAACGGAATTAGCCGAAATAGCTGAGGGTGCAAATTCACTTTGATATAATTTCGCTGATTACGCTTATTCAGCCACAATTTCCCCCTTTCAGCGCGATGCTCGCATAAAATGAGCCTTATTACTTCCACGCTGGAATTTGAACAGATATATAATTCGTTGTTATGCACAAATCCGAAGAGAGGAAAACAGCCGATCCGTACGTAACTATAAAAAAAAAAAAAAAAAAAAAATGGAGATAGGATGGATGGAGGCAGCTGTCGGCAGCAGCTAGCTGGATAAGATAATGAAATAATACCGGAAGACGTAATCCATAAAGCGAGAGCTATGTTCAGCGGAGAATCGCACCGAGCCGGTTATATGCCGAGCGAATATAAAAGAAACATAAGGAGGGGGCGGGAAATGTAGGCGTATACGCGCGATCCAGCTGACCGGGAAAAATGTCGATCGACCGTGAACCTGCACCCTCTTCCTTCCGTCGCATTATTCGTCCGCGATGCTTGAGTTTGGCATACAAAAACCAGCCGAGGACGTAATCGCCACGGGAAGTAATTAGATAACGCCTTGGATTTTTCGCCTCTGTTTTGGTTTGGCTCTTTCTTTATCGCGGCCCAGCGCAGCGCGCGCTTGTATTCGTGCGTAACGATTACCCGCGTATAACCTGCTGTTTAGAACCGGCTCGGCACCTTTTTTTTAATCGCTGACGCTGTGTGCTCGTCGATTCAATTGCTTTTGAATTACGCAAATTGCGAGACTCTTCAGCGACCGTTTTTCTTTTTGTCCCCTTACGTGGAAAATTTTTGTAAATGGTTAATAAGACTTAGCGTTGATTATTTACGCTTGTAAACAATAGACAAATAGCGCGGGTAACTCCGGTGTTTTGTTTACCGAGCAGAAAAGAAAGGAGGTAAAAGTTCCCGTGACCCTTTCGTTTGAGCATCGATCGAGCCAGCAGCGAGGGCCAATTTCCTTATCAAAATTCCCCGAGGCGTCCGGAAATACAATCGCGCGCGTCAGTAGTCGGCTATACTCTCCTACAACCCTGGCACATCTCATGTGGGAGTCGTAAAGGGGCAGGTAGGGAAGCTCTCGTATACCAGGTGTGCTTCGACACAGAGAGGCACATTGTGACTCTCTCGGAACGTGGTACACGTACATATCAGGGAGAGAGAGAAAAAGAGGCGGTCGGGTCTGGCGGAGAGGCGGCGTTGCCACGCCCCACGATATTGATCTCTCGGGCGTGCATGGGTCAGGAGCGTGCGCGGCAACGTCGCCAGCAAGCCAGCTGATCGGCCCGGCCGGGCGCGCGCGCGAGATCGCGTGTGCTGCGCGCAGTGTTATATAGCTGCAGCAGCTGGTCGCCAGCAGCATCAATCTTCGCGATGTGCTTTCCCTGCTGATGGCCTATTGTTGGCACCGTCACACGAGAGAGCCGAACTCTATAGACCCGAAGACGCTCGGCTCAAACTTTTATTTCGTCAAGGCCGATGCCATGGGTTTGCTTGAGATGTGACGGTTGGTTTGCTTTTGGGGTGTATGGCAGGAGATTTACTTTTTATCTGAATAAAAAGCAAGAAATACCTAAATATTTCTTGCTATTTTTGGAGGGTTTTTATTCTATTTTGTTAGAATGGAAATTCGGATGATTTTGGGGTTGAATTAATTGCGTGTTATTTTCAGGGAAATGCATTTTGCAAATTGTTCCGAACTAGCGACTGCATAAATTTAAATGTATTTACATAATTACTCGTTTCTGCAACGTCCACAGGATAAACCGCGGAAATATGATGCATTTAACTTTCTAGCTTTACCTAGCGGATTTTTCGAATTCTAGAATCAAAAATACAATTTATAAATATACCGCGTATAATTTTGGTATCCCACGCGCACTTGCCCCCGGAAAGCTATAACCCTAGCCTTTTTCTTCCGTGTCGCACTTCTTTTTTTTTTTTATTTCCCCCTCCACGCGCGTATGCACATGCAGCTCTCGTACACTGAGAAAAGTGTTATAATAAAAATTACTACTTTTTTAGGAAAGTGAGGATCTACTTTCGATTTTGCTAATTTTTACTATGTTACATAGTAATTTTTATTATGAATGTAGCAATTTTTACTATACTCATA
>JAPYYQ010000506.1:0-93445 GCA_030522585.1 Anagyrus pseudococci
AATATTGGTATTAACCCCCCCTAAATGAAAAACCATGTCCGATCCGGTCTCGATTTTTTGCAAAAAAGGGTACCTTTTTCGTCTCCGTTTCCTGGGCTAGATCGGGAAGGAGGCAAAAGAATCCCCGAGTTATTTTTAACTAAAGATCCTCGACAATACATAATATTATAAGACCCCTTCTCAACAAACATCGGCCAAAGGTAAAAGAAGCCTCGATACGAACTAATAGAAGCACGGCGTCAGTGAGAAAGGGCATAGAAAAAAAACGCGAGCATATTCGCGTAGGTGTAGATACATCGGCAGAGGTGAATAAGACGCGGCATACTGGCATCGGCGTCGCTGAAAAACACCTCTCCCCATCGCGGAATAGCCCGCAGTGCCGGGGAATAAGAGGAGCAAGCCGTAGGGGAAGGTATAGAGGCCGGAAGAGGACGTGCGCTGAAAGCGCGCCCGCCATCTTCAAAGCTCGTCCTCGCGCGGCAAGAACGAAGCAAAGGCGCAGAAAGAGAACGAGAGAGAGAGAGAGAGAGCGTATATGCGCGAGCGAGCCGTGTTGGGGAGTGTACGCGAGTGCGTTGACTCTCGGCGTATGAGCGCCGCCGCACACCTCTTCCCCCCTTCCCAAGTTTTTCCCTTATATTTATTCTGGGCGAAGTAGCTGCGCTGCCGCGCCATTGACTCGGCGCACCACCTCTCCTGCTCCCATACACACTCCTAGCCAAATTCCACTCCCGGCTTTTCTATTACTTCCACTTTGTATTTTCGCGAAATGGACCAGTTTCGTATTCCCGCGACTTGCTCTCTCTCTCTCTACCTCCCCCGCCATTGCCGCGCTCCTACCTACCTCTCGCGTCGTTCTCTTTCGAGTGTTTTCCATGTCAGTGGCTGCGGCGCGCGTCTAAAAATAAAGCTCCCACCAGCAAGACGAAGAGAGAGCACGAGCTCTTCCAGCCGAGTAAATGGCCGTTGGATATCTGCATTCGCGCGGCAGGTTTATTGTTTTAACTTTGAGCCGACGACTCGTCTTGAGATTCGAGCCATCTTCCTCCCTTCTCTCTTTTCGCCTCTGCAGCGCAGGGTAACCCCCCCGGATTTACATTTAGCATTAGGAATTTATAATTTTATGACCATCTCGCTCGAGCGCGATGAGCAGCCTAGGCTAATTTATCCTCTAATCGAGCTTACTCTACCGTCGCTTAAAACTTGTTTGCATCGAGTGCCGGGTTCTTGGCGGTTCCAATAAACTCCCGCCGATTACGAATTCTCGGCTAATCGTGAAAATTGTTTTAATTTTTGTAATCAACGCGATTAGCATTTTTTTTCTCTTCCTACAAGGATTTCGTTATTTTCAATAGAATTATACACGAACCTCAACGGCAAAGAAACGAACCGCCTACAGAGGGTCCGGATTAACTATTAGGAATAACTCGAAGTATTAGGTAGCTCGATCGGAGTAGAAGCACGCACAAGCGAGTAAGCGAAAGAGCGAGCGAAATACCTGCCGGCTAGCTCTCTCTCCCTCTCTCTCGCGTATTCTATCTCGAGCGCTAAGCGTCCAGCAGGAGAAGGAGGAGGGAGTGTAGGGCCGTATGTGCGTTGCTGTAGCAGCAGCGGCGGCAGGAGCGAGAGCACAGGCTGGCGGGCGGCTCCTTCTTTGTTTGAATTCGATTATCCCCGCACGCATTGTTCGACGTCACGGGCGTAAATCATTTTGGGCGAGCCGCATAGCCGCAGCGGCGCGCAGTTGACGGCAAACGAAAATACCGAAACTGCGCGCGCCCGACAGCGAGAGAAGACGAAGCCTGAGAAGGAAAGAGAGAGAGAGAAAGGCCAAGCTACGCTTTCGGACCCTCTCCTCCCCCCCCCTCTCTTGCAGAGTCTCTTGCAGGGCTCTCTTATTCTCACCGCAGACGTTTACGAGCAGGGATAGATGCCGCCGCCGCCGCCGCGACCGCCGAGGAAGACGCAGCCCGTGGCGCTCTCACGCCGTCTTCTCCCCCGGCCTCTTCTCCTCCTCTACCTCTTCACCCGCACACTGGGACTTTGGCATTTTTGTTTACTTCCTATAGGTAGTGCAGTGCTGCTGACCACCTCGCCACGGACACTCATCGGCTGTGAAGGAGACTTTACCCCCTGCCCTGCTTGTAATGCCGGCGTTTCACTGGCGGTACTTTAATTGGCGATTATCGATCTGCCCGAAGCCCAGCGCGCTATGGCGGCGTACGGCGAGCTCGAAATTTTAATGTAACACGACGCTCGGAAGTAACGAATTGGAAAGTTCCGACGGCTACTTCGGCGCTTTATTGGAGTTGCAGAAACGGATAATAAACCGTTACAGACGGAGAGAAAGAGAGCAAACAATTTTTATTGTTCAACTACAGGGAGACTCGTCGGGAATTTTGCAAGAAACTCCCGGAGCGATATACAAAGTTAAACAAAGTTTTTGAGCAAGGCAGGCCGGGTCAGAGGAGCTGCAGGTTTGGAGCAATAAAAGCGCACTATCCTCAACAATTCGCGAGTAAACAATCGCGGGTCGTACGGAAAAAAAAGAATGTATAAAACGATCGATAGCTCTCGCGTATATATACACGCGATCAATCGAAAATTGCAAAAATCGCCCGACTACCCCTACCCATTCCGCAAATACTTTTCTTCGCTCGTCCACTTCGTTCTTTACAGCACTTGCCGGCTGCGTATCGAAGATCTGTCCAATAAAGTAACGGCGGTAAGCTTACACATCCAACTCCTCCCCCCCTTCGTTCCTCGTCTATGTAAATTTACCGTAAATTGTCGGTCCGCGAATTCGCCGCTGCTTCGATCTTGCTTGTGTAAGGTTGTCGTCGCTTTTGCTGCCGCCACTATTGCTTCTGCCCCTCCCTTCTCCTCCAGCCGCCGCTCGACCGTAAGTTCAGCCAATGCAAACAACCGAGGCTCGACCTGATTTTGTTGTTTTTACTCGGCAATTTGGGGAATTTGCGGGAGAAAAGGATGAATCAACGCGATATATCGTCGCTCTCGCTCTCTTTCTCTCTCGTACGGTTAAATAAATTTTGCTCTACCTTTACCCAGTCTCTCTTCTGGATATATGAAATTTTACGATTTACATGGTACACACGTAAGAAGAGTGAAAAATTGAAATATTTCTCATAAAATACAATTTTCTCTCGCGTAAGCGCTCGAGCTTCATCCGAAGAAAATATTTTTCTCCTCCGTAATGTTTGAGAATCTTTAAAAGTTTTTTATTCGAAATAAATATTCGCATTTAGAAATGGAATTTTGTTTTCTTTAAAAAAACAGTAATAAAGAGCGAAGAAAATAAGAAACAATTTTGCAGCGCGAATGAAAAAAAGAAAGTGATAAAAGTAGAGAAGGCGTAATTGACTTACAGCTGTAGCATATTAAAATTCCGCTCTTAATTAGCTACTTCACAAGTATATATACGAGGTCCCGAAACGAAAAAAAAAGATAGAGCTCAGCGTCCGAGAGAGAGAGCGGCAGCTTCATTTAGCGCTCGCTGAAATGAAAAGAACAATGACATTCACGATAAAACGCTAAGGACTCGTTGTAAAAACAAAAGAGAAACGCGAGTTACAGGCAAACGACGTTAATTAAACGCCTCGTGTAACGTTACTTTTACGAAGGACAGCCAAGCGTTTACAGCCCTTGCATATTTGTCCAGATGCTCCGGAATATGAATTTCGACTAGTCGTAGGACAGCTGTATAACCATACGACTTAATGCAAAAAGGCCGGAGAAAACATTTGAATATCTGCCATCTCTGTGGGTCCGGCGAAATTTCGCCTATCTTTTATCAATGTCTTAAAGCAAACTCAATCGTAATCAATCACGGGTCCGATTGCCGGAACGCAAACAGGCGCACAGACACGGAGATATAGTACACAAACGGACAGAGAGCCGCGCAGCGTCCAGAGAGAGATTGAGCCAATTTCCGCAAATCGCGGCCAGAGAGAGAGAGAGCGAGAGAACTATCCAAACGTCACGAGCCGACGGTGTGGGCACCCACTGGGCGATCTCATTTCCTCCAGGGCGAGTAAGCTCTCCGGCGGCTCGGCGGGGTAATTAAAAAAATAAAAGAAAGCCAGCGTCTGCACGCAAAGGTCACGGCAGCCCGATAAATCTTGTTTGCAAAAGAGGCGCTCGGCCGCTGACTCCCTAGCCCGGGACTTCCGGCGCGTGACTTACACGCGGCTCGCACGAACCTCCCCTATCTGCGAACGTGTCGAGTTACCTCGTTAGCCTACAATGCCCCTCTCCAGAGCTCTCCCTTGCATCTCCAACCCCCCGAGCGACTAGAAGAGCCTGAGGGGGATGGGGGATAAGGGAACGCCGGCAATGCGCAACTTTTCACTTTACAACGCAGATGAGCCGTATATGTGTATACTATTCTTACAACTATTACGCGATTGGAACGAGGGATATCTGCTAAGGCGGGTCTTTGTGTGATACGCGCCAAGTTCCAGCTGTATCCAGCCTGCCGAGGCGATAAGGCTCCCTCGTGGAAATGAAAAAGAAGATTCACGAGCTCTCTTACGTGCTGTCGTTGCCGGGGCAGCTGAAAGTCCGAGTATCGCGGAGAGAGGTAACGAAAGCCACTTGGAACTTTTCGTTCGTGAGTGGGATTTTGACGTATTTCCAGGGCGTTTGATATAAGCTCGCTCTGTAAGGTCGAACGAAAAAGTTGCTCTCGGTCACATCGCGCGATAAAGAGAGAACGATGGCTCGAATCGAAAGTCATAGAAGCCCTTTAATATCGATCCACTTTCGACAATTTAATGTTGCTTATTAACTAATTGGTCTAAAACAGATCTTGAATTAACATAGCCGGTCAGACAAAGTCAGACTTTAATTTACTTTAAAGAGAAAAAAGCTCTTTCCCTATCCTCCGCACAAACAGTCGCTTCGTAATAAAATTAATCACCTCAGACGTGTCGGCAGACTTGCCTCTCTCTCCCCCATAAAACGCCAATAAGCCGAGACACAATGCTCGCGGGTAATTGCTGGCGGGTCCGCGGTCTTGCACGCGGGAGGGTAAGCGCGCGCGAGAGCCAATCAAAAACGCACAACGGACCTGGGCGTGTAAAAAGGCCTCCCTAAATCACCGAAAAAAGAAGCGTTGATTACGCAATTTAGCTCGCCGGCGGTGTTACGCGTCGACAATCGCCTCTTTTCGCTTGCAGGGGAATATTTCACGCGAGGGAGAAAAGCGCTGGGTGGGGGGGGGGGGAGGGGCGGTTAGATAACAAAAATTAGGCTCCGTCCGGCGTTGGAGCTATGATGAATATTTCCCGCGGCGGCGGTGGCTACTCCCTTGAATTTCAGCGAGTCGGGGGTATGGTATGTACGCCGGCAGGTATAATAATCGCCCGCGTCATATCCCGCGAGAGATAGTCTTTCTCGCGGGCGATCGAAGTACTATGCACACGCCCGGCTTGGCGCAGGTATAGCTACGTCGCAACGCCTGAAAAGACAAAGGGCCTCGCGTGAAAGCTTGGCCAGCGGCCACTTCCGCCCCGGGGCTAAACAAATTTATTCGCTGCCCCTCTATGCGCGATCTCCTCGTAAATTATCATTAAGGCGATTGGCGGGCGAGAAAGCCGAGAGCGCGTGGGGGGGAGGGAGGTCTACCTTAATCCATCCTCGCTGCTTTTAACCCGCGCGCTTTTACCTCGTCTCATCATCCCCCCTGCCCACATCAGCCAGTTAGCCTCCGCCTGAAGTAGTAGTGAAGCTTTCGTTCCTCTGCTCCTTTTTAACCGACGGCATATACGCGCAAAACGACGGATAATTGCGCGCGTGTGCTCTCTGCCCTCCCCACTTCTCCTTCCCGACAAATCGGATTTCCGAAAGACGAGTTTTGTCACTGTCCAGCGGCCTGTACCGAGCGACAATCCGCTGACAGGCCAATCAGTCCTGTCTCCTCTCTCTCTCTCTCTCTCTCCCGTCGTCCTTAATCTGCCGTCGTCCGGCTTGCCACTATCGACCCCCCTGCCTCATCCCCCATCGACCTCGGATGGCTTCTTCTCTTTGCCTATATATCGAATCGCCTGCGTCATACATGTTTGATCGGACTGCTGCCGCGTCTGCTTTTATTGTCGACATCGCGATTTTTCCTCGATTGCTTTGTTAGACCTGTTGTCTGTGGATTTATCGCCTTATCGCGCTTTACGAGTTTTCTCATCAATCCGTTATGAGTCTATCTATACATGAAGGCTCTATGGTTTTTCGAAATATTCTTTTTTTTTTGTCTTTCTTCTTGTTTGCTGGGCAAGTTTTTCGAATATCGACCTTGGGGTGATCGAAATTCGTTTGCTATTTTTTTTGTTTTGGAGGAAAGGTTCTTAGACGTTGAACAGCTTGATTTTTATTTTGAATAAAAATAAGGCTTTCGGTCGGTTCAGTGAGCGATAAGAGCGAAAGGCACACAATACTGGTTTCGCCAAGCTGATAAAGTCACTTACTGCAGCTTTATTTATGAGCTGCAAGATCTCAAGAGAGAGTATACATGTATACACTATGCGCCTTACTCTTTGTGAAATAAAATCAGCAGGTGCAGTACCCTTTGAAATAAGTCTTATTCTTTTCTTTCAACAATTTCTTTTTTATTTTTAATAACTGTGTTGCAACGAATTCAAATGATTTTCACATTTCGTAAGAGTGTCTGGAGTAATTGCGGAGGAAGCAAAAAGGTTCGATATCGAGATAGTCGATGCTCGTCGGATATATAATGATAGATAGCAGATACAATTTCCAACTCCATTTTCCAATGATATGTAAATTACATTATCGTTATTCGATCTCTAAGGATAATATATATAGGAAAGTGGCTCGTATAATTAATTTTCAACTACGTATATACATCGTAATAGCTTACTTCCGCAAACTTTCAGTGGAGCCTAACGAAGCTTCTCTCTCTCCCGCTCTCTCAAGTCAAATCCCCGCTATCAGAATTAGCACTTAATCTACGGCACATAATAACCGCACTATGAAATAGCGTCATCGCTAAACTGAACCCAGCCCTTTGTATTGTTGCAGAACTGGATAATATTAACGACGATGGTATATTTGGACTCGGCCGAGACAGTTCATTTCGCTCGTTCATGAATAATCACGCGAACTTCAAGAGGATTTAAGGGTTGACGGTAGTTTCGTAAGAAAAGTTAAGAATAGCTCATTGAAAAATATTCTCCTTTTTTTCTAAAACGGTCAAAACGAGAATAAAGCAGACGTTAGATAGAAAACGGTATTAAATTCGAAAAAACGTATCCGGAAAATACTCGAGATCGCTGTGTGCTCTCGGCTAACGATAAAAATTCGAGAAACAGTAATAAACATCCATCTGGAAGCTTTTGGCTTGGAGAGAAGTAGACTTCGGAAAAGTCGTGCCTTTTTTCGAGAAAAATCCGGCAAGTGGATGGCAGAAAATATCGGAAAAGCATATCGAGAAATTCGTCGAGAGTGAGAGAGAGAGAGAGAAACGGAGTCCATCTTGAGGGAAACGGTCGCAAGAAGCACGTGCTTGCCAAGCACATAGAGACGCTTAGCCCGTTTCTCTCTCTCTCTCTCTCTCATATCCAGAGCACGGACAGAGTCCTCGGGGCTGTGTGTCGTGTAACGTCGAGGGAGGGTAAGCCAGCCGGGCGCCAATCCGTCGTTGACGTAGCATAGGCCTCGTATAAATCGCCGGCAATGAGCGGAGGAGGGTCGTTGGGCCTGCTGGCACAAGTCAATAGGTGTCCTCAAGAGAGAGAGAGGACGTTCCTCGGAGACAGCGTGTCCGAGGAGAGAAGGGGGTTAATCGAGGATATCGGCCGAGCAGATAGCGAGGCAGGCGCGTTTGTCCGCGGAGCCGGCGGAAAATTTATTCCCGCGAGATAAGCGGGCCGGGCTGCTGCAGCCCTCCGACGTCGGCGTTGACTTATTGCGCTCTGGGTCGGAGGTTGGAGAGGGGCAATAGGGGCTTCCTGCAGCGGGCTTGGAAAATCTGGAGAAGGCCTTGGCTCTTCTCGATAGCGCCTCTCTCTCTCTCTCTCTTGTTCTTTTCTCTGCTCTCGTGCTTTTGTGTTACTTTTCGCGAGCAGATACGAGAGAAGACGAGACCCAGTGGTTGGTTTGTTTAAGGGAAGTAACGAGAGAAACCAAGTTCGAGAGAGAGAGAGAGCGGCGTCTTGGATGTTTTCTCGGTTTGCGGAAAGATCGTTTGTATAAATTAAAGTACCTTGGTAATTTTGTTTGCACCCCCACCACCACCCGGACATGCTGTTTATCTTTGAAGAATCGATGTTTTCGCGGCTCGACGGTGTTTTGCCTCAAAGCAAGACTAGCTCTGGAACTCTTGCGAGACCGAGAGAATATTGAAGGCGCGCCCGGTGCTTATGATTTTTATTGCCCTGGCACCGCGGCTCTTTTGATTAATTTCGCGAGATTGGATTTATGAGCTTTTTATAAACTTTGTTAACGGCATTGGCTTTGACATGAACGAGATGTATTTTGCCCAAGGCAAAATGAACTATGTGACGATGGACCTTTGTGCCTTGCGCGGGCTAAAATTAAAAATACAAAAAAAAAGAAAAATTAATAATTAATTACAGGTCAACGGTATCATTATTTTCGTGTTCATTATAGTGGAAAATGTAATGCGAGTTATTTCCCCGAGCAAACGATGTTTGCGAATTCGCAAACTAGTTAACGCCGATGTGATTGTTTGTAAGTTCGAGATTACTAGTCGAATTAAGAATAGCCAGTTAAACAAACAAGCGCGAGTAACAAAGCACACACGCGGCCGGCGTGCGAGCGAAACGACGGCGCGTCCTTCGCGAAAACTCGAAGCGTATGCCATTATCATCGAGCAAGCTTTTCAGATTTAATCGCATAAACGTCACGGCTCGGGACGTACGCGTTAGATTGAGCTTACGCGCGAAAACATCAATCATACGCGCGTGCGAGAGAGAGAGAGAAAAAAATCCCAAGACAGGCAAGAGGATATTCAATCACTTAAAAACGCGACATCCGACGCACGAAACGCATCTCTCGAGCCGTCCCCTCCTCGCGTCGATCGTAGCGGAATTTCGAAAGCACGCGATCCGATACAAGGGAGAAGGAACGAGTGACACGCGCGCTGACGCGAAACGAGCCGCCCCGCGCCTGGCATTATATCCCCCAAGCTAAAGGGGTGATTTTCGAGGGGAAAATTCGTCGCGAGGTGACGCGGCGAAAAAGAGCTTTTCCACAGCTGCCCCCTCCCTCTCATCCGAGCTTTCTCCAGCTCTTGACAAAGCTCCGGGAATATTTTAAACGGAAAATGGCTAGCGTGAAAGCCGCACTTGTCGCGCCAGGCGCGCCGCTCGTTAAATGAGCCACCCCCCTGTACGCGACTGGCGTTATGTGGCCTATAATACAGGTGGTCCTGTACACCGCCAGCGGCAGATCGATGCTTGTCGCCGGGGCGCCGAGCTTTGTCATGGGCCTTTACAGCTCTGCCTCTGTTTATTATCGCTCTGCCGTCGAATTTCGTCTGCTGCGGTCCGTCGACTGGGACATTGGCAAGACTGTTTGATTGTGCGTTATGTTCGTTTGCATTAAAATCGAGAAGAATGAAATTGAAGAAAAAAAAATTTAATTAAAAAGAAAGTTTTTGCCAATGCAAAGATATCGAACGGTTTATTGCCGAGTGAAACGTTAGAATAAGCAATAAAGTGCACAGCAAATCATTCCATTTATTCGGAGCGGCAATAAGTCGCGAAGATAGGAGGGAGAGACGGCGCAGGAGATACATCGTTTCCCATTTTCCATGAGCTCTCGAATGTCCAGCGGCGAAGCATGCCGAATTTCCACCGTCGACGTTAACAGGCCAGAGGGCAAGGAGGAAGAGGTTAGAGGGAGAGAGATAGAGAGAAAGGCTGGACGGCTCGCTAGCAGATGTACAATCGAGAACTCGACGCAGCGCTTGAATAAGCAGAATTGTCCTTAGACTCGCGCGCGATGGCCATTCCGTTCCGATGGTCCGCGAAGTCAGGCAGCCAGGGGGTTGGATGGGGGAACCGAAGGCAGTAGCGGAAGCCGATAAAGCAGCCCCTCGGTATAGCGGGGGCGGCTGCCGGGTAAGAGAAGCAGGGGAGCGAGCCAAGGGAAGGCGCATGAAATCTCTGACGTCGGGGGCAGGGGGGGGGAGGAGGTTGCCAGCGACGACTACGACGGCGACGACAGCGCTGATGCAAGCGTAATTTGCATACTTCGTCCCTGGCCGGCTTTGGTCCCCGGCGTGCTTGCCCTCCCCCTCTCGCCTGCACCAGCCGGAAGGAGCATCCATTGTGCGCCGGTGTACGTCTTCGGAGAGCGCCGGTTGCCGCTCTCGGCACTGCCAACGGCCGGCGCACTGCCGAGCTGAATTTGCGCGGCCTGTCGTATTTTCCGCCAATTAGACTGTGCCGGCGGAGAGCAGAAGGGGCTAAGGGAGGATGGGATAGCAAGTCGCTACGTCTTCCTATACGGCGTATGTTTGCTGCCGACTGTCGGCGACTACTGCCCGGTTGTCGTTCGTAGGAGAGGGGGAAAAGCTATATCGGCAGAGCCGGGCAGTCCGATTTTGGCGTTTATACGCGGCAGAGCGTCCACGTGGAAATACGGGTGGCGTATATTCGCGGGGAGCGGATGGCGGCGGGTGGGGAGGTTTATATATGCGCTCGTGAAAACTCGCGCGGGACAGGAGTTCGCACTCTCGGCTCGGCGCTTATCGTCCGACAAGGAGCGCTAGACGGGAATTAATTCGGGAGCCGAGTCAACGTGTCCATCCGTTCGTTCGCGCACTTATATTCGTCGCGTGAAAAGCAAGACGACAACGCGCTGCCCAAGTGTCGCGCACATGCGTATTATGGCTGTAGTAGTGGAGGAGCGTAAACAAAGGCAATGCGGCGCGACGCAGGTGCGTTTGGGATGTGCGAGGCAGAGGGGGGTCATCCTAGCCCCGGCGCATTACGTGGCGACGGTTTTCGCGGATATAGAGTAGGTGGCCGCGCGTGTACGGGCTGTTTACGCGCTCACGGCTCATGTGGCATGGACGGCCGGCTGAGAGAGAGAGGGGATATGTCGGGGGCACATATGCAGCAGCAGGGCGACCGCGAGCCCGCGCCCCTATTACTGCGAACATATACGCGGCAGACATATCGTCGGACTGTTGACGGGGGGAGGGTGGCCGGGGAGCTGTAGCGTTGAGTATTGACTCTGGTGCGGATTGCTATTGATACCGAGGAGCCTACTGGCGCTGCTGGTGTCTAGCCTAGGGCATTGCAAGCTCGAGCGGCAGGTGCGAGGAGCGGGAGGTAAGGCAAACGATCTGGGGAAACATTGGCTCGAGCCTTGAGCTACGACGACGCGCGTGCTTGCTTCCAGAGCTATTAGATCGATGAGGCGCGCGCGCGAGGGAGAGAGAGAGAGAGATATGGTCGGAGGGGAGGGAATGTTCCGCATCGCGAGCGAGCTTCGACGAGGGGGCACGGGTTAATCATTGGGAGCTTGCGTCTACTATGTCTGACGGCTTTTGACGGCCTACAGACGGCCTTCAAGGGCTTGGGGATATATATGCATGACTTGGACGTGGCATTTATTAGGGAGTTTTGCTTGTTCCCGATCCTTGTTGCAACATGAATTTTGATCGGCCCGGAACACTTGGAACTCTCACTCTGCCATTCTCTCTCTCTCTCTCGACTCTGCGAGCGAATTTAACTTCTGATTGAATATTTCATTTGATTTCGCAACTCCCACGTCGCGTGTTAGCCCCGAACGTTTCTACAAAGTCAATGACATTTTTGGCGAGATGCACGTGTCTTTTACAATAGCGAGAAAATAAAAGTCTTCCGAGCGCGCGCGTTACACGATAATATTCGTAATTACGTAATTGTAATGCTTGTTAGCTACGAGTCGCAGCATTGAAATCAAAGCTATCGCGTTTCAATACGGCCTGGCCGCGTACACAGTTGCCAATACACTGTCATTACAGATTCTAAACAAATATGGCATCTCGGCTGTAATAACGCAAATGCGAACATAACCTAAAATTTCTTAAAAACTCGATAATATCGGTAAGAAGCAAGGATTAATTTTTGCCCAAAGCAACTAAGTGGTCTAGAAGTCATCCAAAAGTATCCGATAGTTGTAACAATGAGCACTTTATCAGCGAGCGTCGTCACTTTGTCCTCTTGCCACGGCGGTATAGGAGTAGCAGCAGCAGCGTCGGCAGTTCTCGGTACTTGACAAAGGGCTCTGGCAACTAGATATATTGCTTTTGCTCAAAGGATGCTTACTACCGTTGTATTTGCTTTGCTGACTCTGAATTGTTCATTTCGAGTAAACCAGCTAATGATGAACATACTGATGTCATCTCGCTTCAATTACCACGAGACCAACAGAGAGGCCAATCCACTTGGAATGCAATCGAGTCAAATTATTACGACGTCGGAGTGCCGATTAATTCTGCGGTATATGCTCAGTTTTTTTATTCTACATAACCACGCACGTTTCTCAACGTTGTTTCTATAATTAATACATATAACGGGACTATCTAAATTTTCAAAATCAGCTTATACACCCCAGTTACTTAACAGCATTCACTGCTCGAGTGAACGAGCACACAGAAGCGCTGCTCGAACTTGCAAGGACGATTGCTCTGGCGGCAGGACGGATGGATACGAGTCTACTCCAGCTCGGATTAACGTAATTAATAAATCACGCGAGAGCCGTGAAAGCGGTCTTAGTGTCCGAATCCTTAATTAGGATGGTAAGTCGAGTGGAAATAGGTCAGTAAGAATAAGAAAAAAAAAAAGAAATAAGTCAAGAGGAGTAGCCAAGGCGCTCTTGGTCGCCGTTGCAGTCTCACACGCTCGTACGAGAAGGATAGAGAAAAAGACGCGGGAGAGAGAAAGCTTACATTTTCCTTAATTAAAATTCCCACGCGGCGGGGAGGGTTTCGCGACGAAAATAAAGGACGGCCGGCTGCTTGAAGACTGGAAGAGGAGCATCGGTGGCACTTAATTACGCAGGGCCGTGTCATCAGCAGCACACGCGCGGCCCGCAGCGATTCTTGCGCGCACCTGCTTATTCATTAAAGCTCCACCGCGGACGAAAGCTCGCGCACACACGCGCGCGGGGGCCAGCTTCTCTCCTCCCAAGCTCGCTCTTTCTCCTCGACGTATATACGCGCGCTCGCGCGTATACCTGCCTGACGCCCATTGCCAGCCGGTATAACAATGGCCACCGGCCGCTCGACTACTCTCTCTCTCTCTCCCGCTAAACAATGATACGATAAATCTCCCACCACCCCAGGCACTCTTGAAAGAGAGCCAGCGCGTACTCGAGCCTGCGAGTGAGCGGACGCTCGAGAAGAAGAGGAATGAGGAGGCGAAGTGGCCGGGCGGTCGCGCCGGTGAGATAAAGAAAAATCATTAATTTCTCCCTAGCTCTCCTCTCTCCCTCATCTCTTCCCTACACACATACACGTACGCACACTCCCTCTCTCTCCTCTTTCTGCCCTGCTCTCCTGGTTCTCCTTTTTTCTTTTTTGTTTCCCCGCCGTGAAGGGATTGCGTAATGAGATCGCGGCAGACGGATCTGGAATTTAAGTATGTTTTCGCAGCGCCAAATGGAATTCCAAGGTGGTAGGAGTCCGTGGGAGGGGCTGAAGGGAGAGGCGATGAGTATAATTCTAATGGAATTTGCGGCAATCCGGAGTAAGACCGTCTAAGCAGATATATACAGGGGAAAACGATTTTTCACGTGACTCGCGCAAACAAGTAAGCGAGCTCTCTTACCATCCTACGCCTCGTTCATCCCCACCCCCTCCTCATACCCCTTGGTTCTCGGGGATTTTTTTTTCCAACTCAACGCAACAAACTTTGCTATCCACCGGCGGGCTTGAAGAGAACCAGATTTATAACTTTCTGAGAGAGCCTCAATCTCGCACGCGCGTTATTCTCTGGAGTCGAACACTTGGCTAATCGAGGTCAATTACAATCGAAATCGAACCCTATACTTCCAAAGTGAAATACGTACTCGTTCTGTAGATCCGGGAGGACAGAGGGGTAAGCGTACGGGAGTGGCAATAGAAACATCGATTCGCGCGACTGCTCATTTCCTCGCGTCGCGTTTTTCCGGCGTGCGCTGGCACACGACTCTAAAAATACTTCCAGCTGCTCTCGGAACGGGGCGATACTTTCTTTTTTCGCGGCGCATAGAGAGGAGAAACGCGTGGAAAATCGATTCGGCGAGTGTTTGACGGGGCGCCCGCAGCTTGTTTCAAAAAGGACCCGGGGAAAAACGTCGTTTTCGTAGCTCGTCGGGCGCAAAAGAGCGACTACGACGCGATTCCACGATCAAAGCGGGGGAAGATTTATTCCGCTGTGAGCCGCTGCGCTCTTTCTCTCGCTCGCCCGGTCATGGGGTTCTATGCTTTCGTATGGGGTGAGGGGGGAGGAAAAAGCGAGGACCGTGTGATTTTTCAGCGGTTGTGTGGCAGTGGCAAGTCTGCTAAGGGTTCGAGCTCGATTTGGTAAAACTCATGGAGATTTTAATCGGACCAACTGATGTAACCTCGGAGTTTTTCATGTTTGGCTATTTTTATTCGGATTATTGGCAGTATTGATGGGTCACGTTGCGGGCGAATGGAAAAATCGCTTGATGAAACTTTTGATAATAGACGGAGGGGTATATGTACGTTTGAATTATTTAGCCGATATCCTTATAAAATTGCGAATAATCACATTATATCATTCAGTAAACCGGACATTACGGTTGACCAGAATTTGAAAATAAAGCCACTATTCGGATCGGCGCTTGGTACGGCTAGGTTGAAAATCCGTTTTGCTAATCACGTATTGACTTTCAGTCAATTACACTCGTCATTTCCCGGCATTCACAGCGAATTGACTTTTTCATTTGGACTAGTTACACGAATGCCCCTGACGTGAATTCAATAAATGTTTGTCCAAATGCGATATCACCTATCACGGCCAATGCTCGTCCGCTAAAATTTATGCTAGAAACTGTTATGCTCCCCGTGCATTGATTACCGACATTTTCCATGCCCGCGTTATGGATCGAACGAGATTCATTGGATTTGTGAAATTTTTTCGGCAAAAATTGTCTGATATTTACTTTGTTGGCTTTCGTCAAGTTTATAACGTTTCTAACTGACAGTTTGGAAATAAAAATTTTGAAATAGAGTTATTGAAATGTGGAAGTAAGACAACGGACCCGAATTCAGTAATCGAGTGTACAACGGCATAATTTAACATATGTATATATAAAAAATGTATTATGCGGGCAATTGACTTCTCCAGCAACCATAAAATTTAACCTCGATTCTTCCGTCGAGTAAGAATTTCAAATAAGAGCCTATTCACGTATTCGCCATTAAAACGAAATCGTCCTTTCCCCGTCGATTTAACCGAGCGCTTGGAGAGAGAGAGAGAGAGAGAGAGAAAAAAGGAGAAGCCTGCGAGCAGTGGTATATCCGATAATGCGTCCCTCCTCTCGCTAAATCGGACACGTAGCGGCTCTTGGCTTTAAAGGCTGGAGGGTAGCCTCAACGAAAGGACCAGACTGTAATATATAAGCAGAGCGTCGTTGGGAGCGGGATTGATACCGCTAAGCGTACCCCAGGGGAGGGATGTGGCGGAAAAAATTTGTCCGACAGGGAAAACGAGAGAGAGAGAAAGAGAGACTGGCTCTCCCCTTCGCCAAGGGCCAAGAGAAATTTCTTCGAGCGGATTTTCAAGCTCGACGGAGATCGACGACAGGCATAGGATAACTATCGCAACAGACGGTTTGTGTTTTTTCAACTCGTACGGAGCCAAAAAAAAAGGAGGGGGGAGGAAGAAAGGAAAAGAAAGATAAACGTCGAGTTCTGTCGGAATAGGGTAATTTTATGCGAGAGAGAAGAATGAGCAGTCGCTTGGGGAATTCGCGAAATTGTTTTGCTGAATATTTGAGAAGCTCGGCTGGATTAAGATGTAGGTATGGGAGGTAGAGGAGGTTGATTATTTCGCTGGAATGATTCGCGTGGAGTGATCGATGGATTGTGATAAAATAAATGGAAGGTAAGATGTGGTGAAATCGCGCGAATCATCTTGGCTCGGTGTACGTACAGACGATGGTTCGTTTTTATTCGATTATTTATTCGTAGAGAAAGTGGGGGTGAAAAAATACGCGGCCGAAAGTGTATATAAGTTGCTCGTGATTTATCGCGGTTTTATTTAAAATCAACTCACCAAAGAGCCAAGTCACGCGTTCTTAATTTCTGCACCAGCTATATATGGTAGAAAAAAAGGCAATAATACACGTTACTGAAAATTATCCGAAACTCGATGATAGAAAACAGTTAGGTTTAATTAAACATTTCAATTCTCCAAAGTCTTCGAGAGAAAGAGGGTCCGTAATCAGCAGAGCGTATTCCCGAGATTAATCCCGAAGGCTAGACACTATCCGACGTAAAACATTCATGGCAAGGGCAATTTAAGCGCGCAAATTTTTGAGCCTCGTCCCCATCGCGTCTGCTGAGGAAGCCTTGCTCGGACTGCGGCTGGGTCTTCGTCTCAACTCGGTCTTCCGGGCTCGGTAGGCCGCAGCCAGAGATCCCGTTTATCCCTTTATGATCCGACCAGGGAAAAGGGAAGGGTCTGCTGTTCCTTGCGCCGAACGGCAAACACGCTGGCTCCGTCTCGCTTGCACTCGTTAAAAATGGATACGTTCGTCCGGGGAGGGCCAAGAGAGAGAGAGAGAGAGATGGGTAGGAAAGGCGGATTTCATCGCGGTAATCCAGGCTATACGAGCCAGCGGCTAAGAGTTGTTGCTCTCCCTGGGAATATGTGAAATTCGCCGTGCATGGCTGACCCGGCTGCTTGTGTGTGCTCGGGTAAACACACGTGAAAAAGAGAGAGGGAGAGAGAGCGCGCGCGCGTCCGTGGTGCCCTCGGCTTTCACTGCGGCTCCAGTAGTAATGGTGGCGTGTAGTCAGACGCGCGGCGTCTTTTACATAGCCTCGCGCCTGCGAATGCATAATGCAAGTTGTGCGATTCGTCCATTAGTTCTCCTCGGCACGGGAATGCTAGTTAGCCCGACGGAGTGGTAGACGAGAGAGACGCTCCTCTTGCTGCTGACGTGGTTATCCCTGCTCGGCATCTTTTTTTAATGCCCGCCCGAGACTAAAATTGACGCACGCTCTGGTACACGATGATAAGGAGTCAATTTTTTAATAGTCCGCCAAAGAGAGGCACTTTCCTCCGTTTATTTATTCAGCCGAGTTGCTCTGATTTCTGCACTTTAAAGAATTAAAGCTTGGACAAAAATGAGCGTGTTCAATGTGCTCTATTTTGTAGCGGCCGGAGTGGTTTTTTATGATTCATTCGCGTGCAAATAGCAAATGCAAAGTAAATAAAAAACGCTTATAACGTTTATCGAGAGCTTAAACGAAAGAAATTCTAAACAAGACATTTCGATTTGTCCGCGCGTTAAAGTGCAGTTAACAGCCGATAAAAGGAATAAAACGTTCGCAAATTTCGAGGATAACGAGAGTGACATTAGCACTGGGGTACATCGAGTGCCTGTTAGCGGTGAGAGAGCAGGTCCATGCCCGAAGAACCGGGGCTATAGTACGCTAGTCCGAATGCCAGACAGGCAAACCGCGTAATACGCGGCTACGATTCACAAGGGGGTCGGAAGAGAGCGGAGGAAACGGAAAGGGGCCATTGATTACCGTTTGCACACGAAACGAAGGGAGAGAGCGGCGCAGGAGTCGAGTCGAGCGAGAGAGAAATTTCGGAGTTGCCGAGCTGTAATAAGATCCGGCGAACGGTTAGAGTCTGCATGACGCGGCACATTCCCCCCACCGACGCTTATTCACGCCAGCTCCGGCTCGCGCGGAAAGCTGCTGGCCGCTTTAGCCCACGCAACATTATACAACGCGTATATATACGTCCGCGATATTCATGCGTGCGCACGTACTTTGAGAGAAAGGCAACATCCAGTCTCTCTCTCTTCCTCCCTCTGCTTTGGACAGGTGAACCCGAGAGGAAAGGTCACATATTGGCAGGCTTATCAGCGCGTTGAACTTGCGCAAGCTGCGACAACGTTATATTGCCTGCATACGCCGTTTCCGCCGGATTTTTCGGACTAAGGACTATGGCACACACGCTTTGGAAATTGTTTGATCTTCGCGCGAAGATTGACTCGCGTATTATGAGAGAGAAGAAATAGCGGGATGATAAGCGGATTGAACGGAAGTACGCGGGGCTAAATGGAATGAATTATTTTGTGAAACGCAGAAATTCATGTTTATCAAGCAGACGAATTTCGCCGGTTTATCAAGCGTGTCTCGGGCAAAACAGACTGGGCGATGATAAAATTCATAATTCAACGTTTAGAAAAGAGACGTATTAGGTGGTGAAGGATCAGAAGGAAAACGGTAAGCGCATACGGCGCAACGAGAGCGATGCAGTAGAAACGAGCTTTAAAAGGACTGAGTGATGTCTGTTTATTTCCACAGGGTATATCCGAGCGTACGAAATCTTGCAATTTATAAAACTTCAACATTTTCCATCGACTCTGTCCGTCCGCGCGTACGTGTGTGTGTGTGTGTGTGTGTGTGTGTGTGTGTGTGTGTGTGTGTGTGTGTGCTTTGCGGCGAGAAAGGCAAATTTATCTTTTGCAATCTTGAGCACTGGTCGACGATTGTAAAGGGCAGAGCGAGAGAGAGGCGAGTTTAATTTAAATCCGTAACGTTTGATTTCTGCGGCCGAAGGTTAATTAAACGAAGTGAGTGAATATTTAAATAAAATAACCAGAGGTCCATTGGCGAGGAGGCCCCGAGTAATTGTGAGTGGCCAGCAGGTTTGCCCGGATTTATCAAGCTCACCCCCAGCTACAAAATTCTTATTATAGCCGATTTATTTCAGGTGTACGCATAATAGCGCGCGGATGACAAATGCCGCTGGTAATTTCGAAGCCCCTCTCTCTCGGAAATTAAGCAATCGCGCTCGAATTGAAACTTGCAATTGAAAAATATACGACGGGGCTTTGGAGGGTGCCGGTTGAGCGAAAAATTACGATTTTCAGGCTTGAAATTCAACGAGAGAGAGAGAGAGAGAGAGAGAGAGAGCCGAAATTATTTACCGGCGCAGCTGAGAAATGAATAAAATTGCGTCTACCCTCAACCCGTCGCATAATTGAATATTTATTCCGTCCGCGGGCGAATTATGCATTCCAACAAGCTTCCCGCTTTATTTTCCCTCGATGACGACCAGCCAGCCGCTATTTTTTTTTTGTTGCATTAATTCACGCTATCGTGGATGTCGTACCTTAAGCTCCATTTTTCCAAGCAGCTTAGCCTCTAGCGCTTCAAAGGGGATCCTCGGTTATATCCATCAAAGCGCATTGCTGTATCGCCTAAGAAAGCCGTGACAAATCAAGCGTAAAAATAGGCCATAGTCTTAAGCTCTGCCGGCGGCCGGTCAATAATCGAAATCCCAGTCGCAATGATCATCCCTGGGCTTTGCGACTCGCAAATACGTCCCTCGGCCACTCGTCGCAGGAGCAATCATCCTCTGTTCCTTTTGCCCCCGCAACATACAGATATACACGCGGCTGTATACAGCTGTGTAGCGTCGTCGGAGAGTTTAGTCGTCTCGACCGCTCCATTGGCCAAGGGCCTGGAATTCTCGCGCGGCGTCGCTCTTTCCTGTCCTCTCTCTTGCTCTCCTTCTATTTCTATTTCTCTATTCCCTAGGGCGCGCAGTTTTCTCCTCCGCGCGACGAGCTCCGAACCAATTTCCTGCGGCGCCGAAACTAATGCGCGAGAGAAAAGTCCCTCGCTTGCTTGCTTATTTCTTTCTTTTCGACTTTATGAGTGCCTGGTGTGCTGTTCGTTCCTTGGCTGCCGGCCTATTATCTAATTGGATAAGTAGATTGAAGAACTGATTTGTCACTGTTTGTTTACAGGCACAACTTTAAAATCACTTGTAAATCAGATTCTTTGAAACTCAAAACTTCGCGGCGAAACAGTCAAAGTATAAAATTGAACAACCGGTCAATTGAGTATAACTTTCTTCGCACTGTCATCCCTACAGCCCCCCCCCCCCCGGCCGCTTTCATATGCACGAGTCTGCATGTATGCGCGCGTGCGTCTTATTTCGCTGTATTTCGAATCCCATCCAATCGGCTGTAACAGTATCGCATACATCTTCCTGACAATTCGCCTATCTGTACCATATTTCGTGCGCGGGATGTTGAGAACTACAGGGGGTGGGGGCTTCTTTCGCACTTTCCAATCCGGGCCATTCGCTTTACTCGGGGGTTCTCTCCTGACTTTTACTGCGGCTCGCAAGCGCCCGAGCGACTCGTTTTCGCGTTTCCACCATGATTTATACAGCCGAACGCCGGCTGGCATATCTCCCCTCCCTCTCCTCCTACCGGTGTTCAGCCGCGAAAAGGAGTCGCTCTCGCATGGCAACGAACCTTAATCCAAGACTGCGTCGTCTTCGGGATGTCGCTATGTCCCCGAGGGAGAGCGGCTCTCTCTCTCTCTCTCTCTCTCTTGCGCCGGCGGGCGACGAAAACGAGAAAAGGGAAGCGCGCGAAGTGAGAAGAGACTACTCGGTGGAGGTATAGTGCGAGAAGTCGGGGGGGGGATGAGCAGAGTTTCGAGCGGGAGTCGGTAGAGAAAAGGAGAATTACGGAAATCAGAAGAGGCGCGCGCAGGAGGAGGGGGAGAGGGAATTCGAGGCACGTTAGCGAGAATAAGTCTTTGGCCCGAGACGCCGGCGCATAGATCTCCCCGTCGACTTCTTTCCTTTTCTCTTTCTCTCCTCCGCCGCACCTCTAGCTTTCCTCTTTTTTTTCGTTTCTTCTTCTTTTTTATTTCTCGCGCCTTCCGGGCCGCGAACGCACGTACGTATATATAGGCGCGTGCGTTGAGATTCATCTGGCCTCTCCGGCAGAGATTCTCCATACGATTTCCCGTGGGAGGAGAGACTCTCTCTCTCTCTCTCTCTCTCTCTCTCTATCTCACTTCGCCTAACATTTGATTCTTCGATTCTCGCCGGCGCCAAGGGGACACGAGGCTCTCGGTCTTTGACCCACTATTTTATACAACCCCCCGCGCCGCTTCGGCTCAGCCGCACTTCGGCACTTTTCAATCTCACTAGAGAAGCTATCCGATCGAGGAATGTTTTATGCTGATGTAAAACAGAGGTCTGCTATCACTATATGGAAAATCGACGATTGACTCGTTGCTTTGACTATTGTAACGAGCTTAACACGCGGACACTCGGCTAGTTTAATCACACTTTGCTTGCGATTATTTTTTTATTCTTTTTTATGATACTTTATTTATACTCAATAGATATAAGACAATCATAAAAATGTTACGATGCTTTTAGTTGCTTTGGAAATAATAAAAGAACTTTGGATGGCTATATATCGTTGATTTATTCACGGTTAAAGCTTGCACTTTAATGAGGAATACTAAATGTCTTCTCAATTTTTGGTCAAGAATAGAAAAGTTCAATTTCAGTAATATTCACCGTAAAAGTACACATAACGACTTTCTCGTTTGTTCGGACTTCGTTTTTCGGTGTCCAAATACTTTTCTAATTTAAATTAACCGTTTGTAGATAATCAATATTGCAGGCCAATAAGGAACGAGTTTGTACCTTGGGCCAGCACTATTTTATTTCGTAAAATCGATGAACATTAATTGTCCCGAGTGAACTTTTACGTGCTCTGCCGACCTTCTTCTTTTTTTCCGTCTCTACTTTTATAGGAAAAAATTTAATATTAAAGTTCCAATTAATATTGTACTTCCTTAATTTACAGTTCGCTAAGTACGGCCGTTAAAAAAATCAAAGAGAAAAAAATCCAGACAAATGAAAAATAATCAAAATGCCATTTTCAAATGGAAAAATAAACAAAACACTAATACCCATGTCTGAGCAGATTAAAAACTCAACAGTATGGGCGTACGCGTTAGCGTGCAGATGGCAAATATATCGAGTATAATAACGAGATGCAGTAGGAAAAGTGTCAGGTTGAAAAAGCTGCAGGGCGTCGTCGGCGACACCGCAGGAAAAAGGGGGCGAAAGGGCCAAGAAGAGCCGCTGCAGCTCGCATTTTTCCCGAATAACTCTTCAGAAAAATCAAGAATGACGGCAAACATTCAGCGACGACCCCGACGACGAACGGGAGGAGGTGGTGGGGGGAAGAGAAACGAGTGGAGCAGATGCGAAAACCTCGTCGACGTCGCCTCGACGACGAGCCAAAGAGGATAGCAAGGGCGTGTGCGCAAAGAGCAAAGGCGCTTTAAAATTCAATTCTTCAAGAGGTTAGTTCGGGCAGGGGGGTGGGGCTGCGGTGGGTTCGTATTAATGATGGAGAAAGATTGAAGAGGCCCGCACGCAAGTGAGTGGAGGATCGGTGGTTGGGCAAGCAGAGAAGGAGGCCGTCGCAGCCGAGGGAAGGACGAGGTGAGGAGAGCAAGAACTAAACATGCCCTTGAGATTGCAAAGCCTCGCAGAGAGTGAAGAGGAGGGGAGAGAGAGCTGTATTCACTGCGACGGGGAAGCAGCGCGCGTCCCGTCAGCTGCAGAGAAAATTTTCCGGTGGATGTAAGGGTCTCGGTAGCGGGGGGTCTGGAAAAAAAGAGGGGGCCTCCTCGCGAGAGTGCTAGGAGGGCTGGTCTTATTTGCCGACTACTTGCTTTCCGGCTTTTTCCCTTCGTCGCGCGCGCCGGATACTCTCTCGCGCATCTCGAGAGAGGCTGCGCTGTCTCTCCGCGCTTTACATATACGCGCGCCTATACTACCTCTTCTTCTCGCTCGCTCTCTCGAGTGTCGACTTAATTCTTCCTTGGGCTTTGAATATTTTATGCGCCTTTTCGATTTTCGCTGCTACTACTGATGCCGCCGACGCCGCTAGCACTACTAGGCCGCGAGGGTTACATTGATGCTGCTGCAGCGGGGAGGAGGGAGGATTCTGTACGGCAGCAGCCCGGCGAAATTGAAAGTCGAATTGAATCTAATTTCGGTAGAATTCGGAGGTGCCGCACGCGCCCCTTGCTCTCTCTCTCTCTCTTTCTCATACGATGTATACAGCGCAGTGGCAGTACACTGCAAGCACTGATGCGATTACAGAAACTTCGAAAGGCTGCGAGACAGCTTCGCTTTGTTTCGACTTTATATTCGACCGAGTCTTTTTCGCTACTTTCGGCACAGAACGCCAGACCTTTTTTCTTTTTTTTTTTTTATATCACCTCTCGATCCCACCTAGCTCTCGCGTGGTAGAAATATACCGGCTGCTCGTGCCCCTTTGAATTTCGAACGACTCAAGATTACGAGATTTTGGATATTTTAAGAGAAGAAGGAAATCTATAATAATAAGAAGCTTACCTACTTTATATTGGATTTTCAATAATAATTCGAACAAATTGTAAGCGGAAATGAAATACGTTTTATAGTATTTCAGACTCGTTTCAATATGAATTTCCACGAGTATATAAATAAGAAATAAAATTAAAAGACTATAGGTTATATAAATAAATGGTATATCGTCGTTCAAGTTATTTAATTATACGCAAAATTCTAAAAAGTACATCTGCAGCAAGGAGAGACGGGGCATCGTGGCTTGTTTTGTAATTCAGTTATCCTCAGGAAAAACCGGGCGGCCTGGGGGTGGGGGGCGCGCGTTTAAAAATAAAATTTTTCTTAACCGTGTCAAGCGTGTCGTCCGCATCTCTCTCTCTCTCTCTCTCTCTCTCTCTCTCTCTCTGTCAGTCTCCTCGTTTTCCCTCTGCCTCCGTCTCTCTTTTCGGCGATTTAAAGTTAACTCGTCTTCTTCCGCGCTTCTATCTCTCTCTCTCCCCCTCTTCCTCCGGCGCGCCTATCTTTCTCCCGAGCACTCGATTTAATGCTGACCCAATAATGCGCGTCGGGCCAATTACGAATTACGACTGGCGCTTCGCGAATCAACCTCCGGCAATAGCCCCTAATTCACGTAATTGTACTTAGAGCAATTAATCAAACACTTTACGCTCGTTCGAGATACATCCATTCTCGGACGAAAGTAGACGAGTGCAAGAAAGAAGGAGGGTCTCAAAGAAAGAGAGCCGCTACTGCTGCTCTCTTGGCTTCTAAAACGAGCAGAAGAAACAGCCGAGAGAGAGAGAAAAAGAGACAGAGGGAGAAACACGCCAGTCGGCCGAGTGGGAAGCCTATCGTTACTCGAGGCTGCTAAGTATCGCAACCAGCCGGCTTCCCCTTCTCTCTCTCTCTCTCTCTCTCTTTCTCGACCTGTCTTATTACCGGCTTGAAAAAAAGACGACTAACGCAGGCTACGACATGCCGAAAGAAGCAATGGAACTGACTTTTTCTCGTTGTCGCTCTCGGGATATTGTATTCTCTTCCGAGCCGCGGTTTTAGGGGAGACGACTAGATTGATTATTGTCGTCTTCGTTATTTTTATATTTCTCTTAGCAATTATGGGTAACGACGTGGGCCATGATAATGCTGGAGAAATGTAGATTTTTTAATTAGAATTCAAATTGTTTTTATTACTCGAAACGTAAATAGATTTGTACATTTCACAATTTTCCGAAGAAAAAATTGTTACACGTTTTATATTAATAGCGAGAGTGTAGTTAAAGAAATGCGTTATTCGAGTCCTATCTCCAGACATTAAGAACGTTATTTTTACGAGTCGCATAAAAAGAAATTATTTTTAATTGCAATTGTCGCGTTCTTCGCGACGATTGTTACTGCTGCTACATGGAAGTTATGCTGGGAATAACAAAAAAGGGGGGAAAAGGAAAGAAAATAAATAAACCAGCTGATGTGTGTCGGCATAATTGCTGCGCACACGTCTTTAGATGGAAGAAAAATGAAGATATTTACACAGCAATTACTGCTGCTACTGCGCGAGGTGACTTATTCACGTGTTGCTGAAGAATTCATGTAACGAGCTTTACAAATTACCCTCGTTTTGACTTTCCTAGCTTTATCCAAATATTAATAATACACTTTATTCCTGAGATCGGAATAAATAAGTCCTTAAATAAGCCCTCGTCAACAATTTAATTAACCTTACGTAATTTCGAATATCGTTCGACTCTTACGAAAGACAAGAGAGGGGCTATTTTGAAAACAATATTAATTACAAATTAATCTCATTAGTTCTGAAAAGAAGGCCAACGATGTATCGCCGTAAAGTAGCCATCGGCTCTTATTATAACCCACAAGCCGTAAAGTTACAAAACGAATACTCCATCACGCTAATCCCATCGATCGACAATCAAATCAAAAATAACCGGAATCCCTAAAAAAAAAGAAAAAAAATTGCCGAAAAAAATCCCAGTAAATCTGGCCGTCTCGTAAAAAAGAGCAAAGGGAAGCCAAGGCTGTCCGTCAGCGTCATTGCTATTTTAGCGACGAAAACGAGGAATTAGTCACCTGTCTGGCCATACGAGCAGTCCCACTACTTATACCTCTTCGAGCCCCGGCGCTGGAGGCAGCGAGGGGAAAGGGACTGATTAGCATTTCTCAGTCGAGTGGATGCGCGTCCAATTCCGTGATTCGCCGCATTTCTCCGAACGCCCTCGATCACTGTCGTCTCTTTACAGCATCGGGACTCGTGTGCTGCGCGCGCACGGTCTTTCACGGTTAAACGGCTCTAGCGACCTCCTGTAATCTTCTCTCCCGCTCGCTACACGTCGTGAATTGCATGCGGAAGGGACTGGCACTTGTCTTGCGTGTGTGCACAGCGCGTAAGCTACAAAAATGTTCCAGCTGGTTGTAATTCGTCAAGTATTGCGGATGGTATAACGTGTTTGAGGTGCTTATTAAATATGCTCAGGAGTCGTGTAATTTACAAGTGTGCACCCACTGCTTGGGCTTATTTCTGTAGCGTAATCCGAGCGTGTAACAACCCAGATTTTGTAAGAGCGCTTGCAAGCCTACGCGGACACAAACAGAGGCAGGAGAGCTTGCGAGAGCGCAGTTTATGTTTGCGCATAAGCAAACGATTCCACAGCGCGACTCGGTTAATAAATGCTGAGCTTCAGACTGAGCGTATATGAGCTGCAGGGCGTTTGAGCTGATGAAAGGCTGAGGCGCATGACGCTAGGGTTACCTGTGATATTTTAATGTGGGTATTGTTTGGCGACGTTCTAAAATTAACGAAATCGTTAGTTCAACGAAGTTGATACATTTTTACATTTTCAGGCGCAAAAGTTGTTTGAATATAAAGTAATGCAGACGAAATTTAGTAAAAAAAAGAAAACATAATGGGGTGCACTTTTATACGAGCCACTTTAAAGTGTATTATATGAATTTTTTTAAAAAAGCATTATTTCGTTTCTTAAAAGTCTTAATTTACATTAAAGAATCCAGACCAGGTAATTGCTACTTTTCTTACTTGAAAAAAAGCAACCGTTTCGAACAAAAACATTCGTCGCATTGTCTTCCACGTTAAGCAGTTACTTCTCGAAATACACGGAGAGGGTAAAAGGCAGGCACTTAACACACGTCAAAGGCCATTCTAAAAAGTATCAAAATGAATTTTATCCGAATAAACTTCTCCAGCGGAAAAAAGCGTGTCTAACGAACGTCCTTGCGAAACGAGGAGAAGAAAAAGCTCGGCTTTCAAAGGGTAAAAACAATGATCTCGTCAAAACATTAGCTCCGCCAGACGGATTAAACGGATTTCTAGAGGCCGAGGGGGAGGGGAGATTGTCGCAGTCGCGTCGCCGTCGAGAAATAAACCAGCCCGTGGCTCTATTATGAAGAAGTGACCGGAAATATAAGGCGAGTGCAGAGGCAATAGGCCAGCATTACATTTTCGAGCTCCACTCGGAAAGGTCGGTGTTTTTCATGCCGCCCGAGAGCAGACGTCTGGGTCGCGAATAAATTTACATCGGATCCCCATAAAGCTTCGGAGTCGGGCTCGCGCGAATAATAGAGCCGCTCAAAGCGAGCACCGGCAGTATACACAAAGGCTCCTCGCGAGCCTCGACAGAAGAAGACTGCGGGGGTAGGGGCACACAGAGCGGAGGAGCTAAGAATTTCATTAACCTTGCCGGTTGCTCGGGCAGGTGTGGAGCGCCGGGAATAAAACTAAACGCCGAGGTGGAGGAGACGAAGCCGGCGAAAGGAGAGGGGGAAAGAGGATCTAATTGATCCGAGGAGATGCTCTCACCTCACGGCGTAGGAGGAGAGAGAGAGAGCTTTTAGTATTCAAGACGACGAGCCGAATGGGAGTTCCAAGCGCTCGGTTGACGCGTGTCCGCCGAGAGCTTTAGCTGGTGCGCGATGGCGGCGAATACGCACGTTGAGCTTGCAGACGTCCGGATTGTCCCGCAATCGCCCCCCTTTTCGCTTTCCCCCTCCCTCTTTTCCGCTCAGACAACGACTGGCTCGTTAAAATTAATCTGCATTATGATCGGCTGCCAACGATACTCCGAGAAGACAGTGCGCGATTTCTTCGGGAGCGCTCTCTCTCTCGCGAGGGGGCGCGGAGCCATTTAAATTCATGGAATAATCAGGCAGCTGGCAAATGAGCCCCGACGCGTATTACGCGCAAGGGAATTGGAGAAGCCGTCCTTGTTTTAGCCGAAAGAGACTCTCTCTCTCCCTCTCCCTGCCTCTCTCGAAACCGATATCGATAATCGGAAACTGATTGGAGGAAAATGGAAGGCGAAGGGAGGAGGCAGCGTTTGAGGACGGGGAGTGGTGGAAAAGTTGCCGCACGCGCGCGCCCGTAGAGATGCCGCCTGTGATTATCGAGTTTTATTCAAGTGACATCAGAGCGGAAAGCCATTAGAATATGCCCCGGCACTTGGGGGTATTACGTGAAAGATTTCGACTCTGCGGCTTGGCGACTTCGAATAGCCTGCTCTGCTCTTGCTGCTACCACACTGGCTTACGCCGCTCGTTTTTCGTTACCTCCTCCCTTCCCCCCGCCCCTCTCACTTAATTGATGAGCCGGAACGGCTTTTAATCGAACGCTTACGTTCTAACGCTGATCGGATTTTACGATAAGATTACTTTGATCCTTTTCGTTGAAATTAGAACGGCCCCCGGGGCTCTAATTGACCCTACCACTTTGCCAAGCGACTCATTCAATTATCGCGCTGATTAATTTGGTTAGATTTTGACGATTGAACGAACAAACGAAAATAACGACATGAACAAAAAAACAAAGTAAATAGACGCATGGCGTCGAATCAAAACTGCGCCGAAATCTGAGAAAGCGTGAACGCGAAATCGAAACATCGAAAGGACGTACAATAAGAAAAGTCAATTTCCGAATAGAGCGAGAAGAAATCGACGCTGCTGGAGAGAGCGCAGTTCTTGCATAAATCCCAAAGATTTGACATGTGCGAGAAAAAGGAGTGAGAAAGATATATAATACAGGAGCAGGAGCGATCGGTGCTACGGCAGCCGGCGAATCCCGGCGGCTTGGACAATATCATTGAGCGCGGGAAGAGTGCGAGGAGCCTCGGGGACAATCTGCAGTTACAGACGTGCCATCGCGACGCACATGCACAGACCACGCGCGAACCTACCGAGCGTGTCTCGAATGCGAGAGAGAACGCCACCCCCTGGTGGAAAAAGAGTTTCACCGCGAAAATCGTGCTAGCCGCCCTCCCTTCGTGTGCCGTTCCACCCTCTAGGCCTCGATCCATATTTCCGCGGGCCCGAGAGCACGTTCGTCCCAACTCTCCCCCCCCCCCACCCTATCTCTCTTGGGCTGCCAGGGCTATACATATACGAGAGGATGGAGATTCATCCAGCCAGAAAATATTTGACAAAGGCGTCTTATTGGCTGGCGTAACTTTAGTCTCCCTCCGGCCCGCCGCCCTTTTCTCGAGCTTCTTCCCGGGCTTTGTCACGCGCGCACGCACGTGTGCCCGGGCTTTTGGTGCGCGCGAACCCACCAAGCGACCCTAACTTCGTCTATTCTTCGCGGATATTGACGAGTCAGCCGTTAAACTCGTGAATGCCCGGCGTGCACTGAATTTCGCGAGTCTGTCTCTCTTTTTTTTTACTCGATAATAAGGCATTTTCCTATTTAGGCCGTAAAAGCTGGCGTCGAAAAAGATAAGCTTGTTAAATAATTTTAAAAGAGACTTGCAGCTTTATTTTCTTATCGCGAGCGCGTTGGCTGCTGCATGGCTAGCGTGAACAAAAAAAAAATGATTATCTCCAGCTGGCCTTTATAAAATTACATCCTTTCATTGCACGCTGAGTTTTTGCGCGTTGGCGGCGCACACATTCCTTCTGCCGTACGTACAAAGCAGACGGAAGTAGACGACGCGAAGGAATGACGAAGATTAAAGTGTTATGGGGAAAAAGGTATTGTGCCGTGCGATGAAACATGATCTCATATTAATGGACGACTATAGAATGGTAGAGCAGAAGCTCCCCTCCATACCTCGACGTCCGTTTTCTTTCGCGCGCCATATTACACTCGTGTAGAGCCGATCGGGCTAGATTTGATTTTTGCGAGACGACGACACGTTGAAGCGAAAGATCGACGAAGACGTTTTGTTTCGACAGGAAAAGAAGGGGGCACGTTTCGAAATTGCTTTTGGCAAATCGACGGCTACAACGCCCGGGCGTCGGTTGCATTACGGGGGATCTAGCTCTTTGTTGCGCCCCGGCGAACTTTTGCTGGAATTTACATTGCCTCGTATGGGTGTGCGAACACGCGTGTGTATGTTTTTTGATGCCGAAGCGAGAGGATGATATTGGCGTTTCGCGAACAAAGTCGAGCTTTTTATTTTCATTAGCCCCCGCGCGAGAGAGCCGTTACGCTTGATTTGCTTTTAATTTATGCCGGGCAACTGTTTCATTAATTTTTCGTTTCTCTCGTCTCGTTATATTAAAAAGTTTTTAATACGCTTGAGAGACAATAGCAGATTAACCCAAGTATTTTTGTTCTGGTAAATATGAATATTTTAGCGATACAACTGTTATTAAATCACCGATGAACACGATTGTTATTCTCTTCAAAGTTATGCGATTCGTGAAAATTTTAATAAAAATTTTGGAAGCAAACGTGAAAATTTGAAAAAGGCCGAGGAAGGATAATAAAAGCCTAATTATATTTAAACGTTAAAATTACAAAAAGAGAGAGAGAGGCAAAGTGTTATTAAGAAGCAGGCGACATTTGCACGTTGATCAGAATGCAAAGTGCGCGATATCAATACGCCCGAGCGCCGGGGCATATTCAATTTCTACGTCATTTCTGTAACGCCACTCTGAATAATAATGGGCCATTTTTAGTCATAGTAAATTTAATGCTATCACATAACAATGCCGATGATAAATTATGTATAAGCATTAATTTACACGTAAAATGGATTTAGCCCATATGCATTGTTCACTTTCGGCGCGCGGTGCGAGGCAACATTTTTCCGGCGCATCCTTTCCGCCGGCCAGCTAATATCACAATAACCTTTTCAATGGCACATTATCGATCGGCAAAGAAATTAAAGCGCCAGTACACACAAGATAGATTAACCGAAGTTAATCAGTCCTGTGACAGCTGCGTACTCCCTCGGCGTCTCCTCTCTCTCCCTCGCTCGCGTCAGAATCGGCGACAAAAGAATCCCCGCGCTAATTAGAATTCGAATTCCGATGATGCATTAATAAAATTACTCGGCTGTCGGATACGCGAGCGACAGCTACGACTGGGGAAGAGTCGCGGAAAATTAATTCGGGGGGAAAAGCGAACGTTTCTTTTGAAGCGGCAAGCAGGTAGAAAATCAATTAGTCACAACAAAAGTTGCCGAGTAGAAGGAGCTGCCGGGAGAGGCGTTAATTAAGCTCATACTCGCTACTCGCGTGGCTCGAGTTAAAGAGCGCAAAGCAGGGACTTTTGCCCTTTCCGCAACCACCAATCTCCGCTGCCTCAACCCACTACCGCTCTCTCTCTCCCTTTCGTCGCTCTTCCTGTCGCTTCCGAGAGGACGACGCAAGCACAGAGAGTCGTAGCGAGCAAAGGGCGGTGCCTAAGCTATTTCTCCCTCTCGCAGCGCAGATTTGCGTGATTTGTCGATGCCAAATTTAATTAGCAAGTTTCATTTAATTATGTCGCGCCCCGGCCTGATCAGGCGCACTCTCTAACTCCCTTTCTCGCCCTTTTCCTCCTCGAATATCTCCACCTGCAAGCCAATCCGACTCTTTATCTCTTTGACCTCCCCCCTTATCCTGCTCCTCGTTCATTCCTGTTCCGGCGCTCGTTTGCTTTTTAATACGTGGTACACTTCGCGCTCGAGGCTCTGGCTATGACTGCAGCGACGAGGGCTTTTAACTATTCCGCTAGCCGCGGAAATAATTTTTTTTCTTTTCTTCATTGCGCGGATAAAAGTATTGGTTTTTGTAAAAAAAATTTTTTTTTATTTTAGCAGCTGCAGTTTTTATTAGAATTTTTTATAAAATTATCAGATTATTGCGTATCTTATGCGCGAGATTTACATTACAGCGCGCGAGAGTAATTCAACTTTATTTATTACGAGAATTTTTAAGAACATTTTTCATCCGTTAAATCGGGATTTATATTTTGCATTAAAAAGTAGAGGTAATGTGCGGTTCGTAAATATGATGGTCGGAAAATAAAATAAATATGCTTTAATAATCTTTAGAATTAATTCAAAATTTTAATCGCATTTTTCCCCTCCGTTATTTATAACGCTAAGTGCGCGATGTTTTTCTTTGTTAAACACAATGTTGAAAATTAAAACTGTAATATATACTTTTCGCTCGAAAACCGGCCACTCTCTTAAATTGCAATTCTGAGTACTCTAAAAATTATTTTGTTCTTCCGGAAAAAACTTTTCGCCAACATTAAAAAAATAAAAAAGCAACGAATCGAAACGATGTCACTGGACAAGCCTACAAAAATTAAGTGAAAAAACAAAACGAGCCGGCGTATAATTTTTAAAAAATCCCGATTTTTTTCGCCGGGAAAAATATAATTCCAGCAAAAAGCAATTAATACGTAGGCAGCCGGTAAAAGCGCGAAGAGAGCAATAAAGGTCTGCGAATTTCACACTTCCTTAATCCGCTTCAAAGTCAAGAGTTCTCTCGCTCTCCATCCTCGGGAGAGTCGCGGAGAGCAGCGGTAGGCAGTAGTCAGTCGGTCCCGCGCATAAATATTTCATCGTGCCCACTTATTTCACTATTTATATCTCAATCCGAATTTCGCGGCGCGAAATTACCCTTATCGCGGGGTAAATATTGGCCAAGAAGAAGAAGAAGTCCCGAGCAACCTGTCCCCCTCTCTCCGCACCCATAAAATTCGACGACTCGCACCCCCCGCTCCTGCAGGCCCCTTTCTTTTCCCAAGTCCGTCTCTTCCAGCGGGTTTCCGTCTATTTAAAACTTCAGCGCACATATAAAGTGCCTCATGTACTATTAAATACCCAAGACAGAGCGAAACTTAAATTCCCAATTTTCCTCTCGAGCCGGCCCCGGCCCCATCCAGTCCGCCGGTACATCCGTCTCTCGCCCTGAATCTTTCATATTCCCCTTCCACCACCCCCCTCGCTCACTCCAGCGGGAGTACACTCCTTTTCCCGCGCGCTCCTGCGCGTCCTCCCGTGCGATTCTCATCGAATCCGCCGTCACTTCCAGCGTATCGACAGCATCTCTACCTTCAACCCTCCCCCCCCTTTCTCAAGCTCTTTCGTAACAGCTATACGCGCGCCGGGTACGCAGGGGGCCAGGGGGTACAGCCCTCCCCGCGAGACTCGCCGATCGTCCCGGCGCCGATAGATTAAAATTCCCCAAGGGCCTTCCGTAGACGAGACGGGGCGCGCTGGCTGCAGTTGCCCCGAGCTTTCTCTCCTTACCTCCCCCCCGGCCGTTTGGCGTGACTCTAGCGTTGCGCCGGCGCGTATGGACGTACGTGACCGTGCGCGGGCGGGCGTTAGCTCGGGGCTCCCTAAATCACGTTTAATCGGTTCGCCGAATGCCGAGGAGCCGAGCACGCGCGAGGAGATACAGATGGACCTGGCGCATGGAAGAGGGGTGCCAGAGACGCGTAAAAGCGTATGCCGATCATGACTTCCTATTGCCGTACGCGCATAAGTAGAGGACCGACAGAGGGGGTAGACTGAGCAGCGATGATCGGCGGAGTTTTATGGAGTGCCGGGGAGTTTGCGAAAACATCGGCGAAATTTTGCGAGGCACTCCCGTATTTTTAGCCGACGCCCGAGAGGGAGGTAAGAGGCCTGTGGCGATGCCGCGGAGAAAGTTTCTCGCAGACTTGGAATATCCGCGCGCGGGCTATTAATACGCCGCGTGCGCCTAGATTCGACTGCGCAAGAGTTAAGTAGGTGGAGAGCCCGAGAGAGAGAGAGCTTTTGGGTAACGCGACGGGAGCGCACGTGTGAACGTGTGCGCGAGAGTTACGTGACGTACTCGGTGCTGCCGCTGGAAATTTAGAATAAGTCCGCGTTTTATTTCGAGGCGAGATCAAACGAGAAACGACAGATTCGAGCGTAATGCGATTTTAAAAGTTGGAAGTTAAGAGGGGGGACCAAGTAGAATTTGTCGAGCGGATCGGTCAAAATAAATAGAAACTTTGTCATACCCAATTAGCGGGATATTAATTCTTTTTTTTCTCTCATCGCATTTCCAGCCGGAATTAATTATTTCGCTAAACTCTCGGGTGGAGATTGGTGTGGGGTTACAGCGGAGCCTATATACGGAGTCAAAAGAGAGTTTAAAAACTTTGCTTCATTATCTTCTGTAGCGGTTGGCCTAAGTATACTTAGAGCAGCCGAGCACAACGGCCGAAGAGATTCTTTTTTATCGCGACTTGGCAAATCGAATTTCAATCTCCTGAATTACTGCAAATTAAGGCCGGCGCGAAATCGTAAGATTTTTCTTGTTCTCCTTTATTCTTTATTTTTTCTCTACTTTTGATACTTTGCAATTTTATGCGCGAGTTTATCAAGTTTGAGGAATCATTTAGAGGGGGCTAAGCCGATTTGAAAAAATACTTAGGAAACTGTTCTCCGTGGCCTATGCCAATAGGACAATCCTCGAAAATATTAAACATTCCTCGTAGACTTTTCCGAAGGGACGTAAAACGAAGTCTTAATGCTATTAAAAAAGTCGACTTATGGAGTTCGAGATTTGCGTAACTGAAACAAGCTCCAAGACTTAAAATTCCATTTGTCAAAAGAGTATAAATTTCGTCGCGTTCGCGTTTAACAAAAAATTCAGCCTCGCTAATATCCTCCCGATGCTCAACAATTAACAAATCGTTGAAAACAAAAAGGCTTCCGTCATCTGTCCAATCAGTCTCGTCGTTGGCAAAACACGCCGTAAATAAACAGGAGCTTGCGTAGGCTAGCCAGCAAGAGAGAGAAATAGAGAGAAGGAGGAAGGGAGGGAAGTAGAGGATCGTCGAGGCACATCTGCAACCGCGTCAACGTCAGCCTATCCGCGGGGCATATATGTATAGGAGGAGAAGTCGAGTGTCCGTGCTCGAGCGGCAGAGAGGTTCTTTCATCGTGCTGGGCCTCCCTCCCTCCCCCTCTTGCCCTCTCGCTGCCAGTATTTATTTACTATTCCAAGCTCGAGCTGAAGCAAGAGGGAGAGGGGAAAAACGAGCCGCGAGAGGCGCCGTCGACCTTCCTCTTTCTCTTCCATCTCTCGCGAGTTCGGCTCCCAGCCGACTTGCCCCCTACTCCTCCTCCTACGGCATGCGCGCAGGGAGTGATTTACGGCGCGAGAGCGAGAAGAGAACGCCGCCGCCACCGCCCTCCTACTCCCTTTCGCTTTTCAAAGCCCAGCTCTCGCGGACTCTCCCTCTGGGACTTGCCGGAGCTCGGAAACGGAAATAACGGAAGAGAGAGAGAGGGGAATCCGAGCGATGAGATCGACGAGACTCGATTCGATGAGCCACTAGCTGCGCGCGCCCGGATAGTTTTCAGACTGCCCTCCTCCCTCCCTTGCCCCCATCACACTCTCGCTGTACTCGGACTCTTCTCGATCCTCGAGATCCGACCTCCTTACCCATCGTCCTTTTTGCTCCGTTTGGATGTTTTTTTTCAACATTCTTGGAATATTGCGGTTCATATCGCTCTCGAGCACACACACGAGGTGACTGCGGGGAATACCCCAGCTACTGAACCTAACTACTCTCAATTCCGGGCGTTATAACGTTGGGATCAAAAAGTGACGGTAATATTCGCACGGTTACAGGGCGGCCCCGCGGCTTAAATACAAACGAAGTAACGTTAGACAATTAATCGCGGCAGAAGTTAACAAGCGCTATAAGAAAATTGATGTTAGCAAGGGGCCAATGTAAACGAATCGTCCAAACAGAATAATCAAAAGCCAACATTAAACGATAATTCAGGAAGCTTCTCTCTCGCTTAACCGCCAAGCTATACAAGTATTTATCCAAAAGTTAGGAAGAAAAGCCCGGGCTATACACCAGTCCCCCGCGAAAACTTCATCAGCCCAAGGGCGCTAGTTAAATTAAGTAATCAGCGAGAGAGAGAGAAAGAGAGAACAGGAGGGGGTCCATCAATGGAGAAAGCCGAGAATTCAAAAGCCGCGCGCGCGCGCAGAGCTGCAAACGCGCAACTTTCAGCCGGTATAACCGGGCAATTTGGTAGGTGCGAACCGAAGCGTCGGGGCTATACGAAGCCTGCTGCTAGCTATGTAGTAATGGAAAAGCGCGCCGGCAGTTTTCGAGCGCGGAGAACTAAAGAGCTATGAAGAGCTCGGCAGAGGAATTGAAAGCGCAAGGGGGGGAGGCCGGCAATTGGGCAAAGCCGAGACTAGAAAAGAGGTGCGCGCGCGAGCACACGGGGAGAGTTTCTCTAAACGCTTCGGGAGTTGTAACGACTTTTTAGTAGCCAGGGCACTTCCCCCCCTCCATCTCCTACGGCTTTTAGGCTCGGAAGGCCCATTAAATTGTTTTCGGAACTGCGGGAGTTGGATGTATAATAGGAGGCGCGCGCGCGCGTGCGTCCGTAGCCTCGGCCGCGGCTTTTCCGCGCGCGTCTTTTGTCATAATACGGCCGAGACGTGCCTGCGATTATTGGAAACTTGCGACGCTCAAAGGACCGACCTTCTTTACACTCACGTGTATACAGGGCTACTACGCTGCCTCTCTTCACTCTGCGGTGCATGATCGAACGCAGCTCGGCTGGATGAACGCGGCTCTGCCTCTCCTCACGATGAGGCTCTTCTCTTTTAACGAACCTCGGAATTAGTGCTTGATCCTGTTACGATCGAAGCGGAGCCCGTACCTGTCGCTTCTCTCTCTCTTCTCCCTTCTTTTTTCCTTATTTTTCAAAAGACGCATTGCGGGAAAACGTGACTCGCGGGGGAAAATTTTTGAATCGTAAACTCGAGCCGCTGGAAAACTCGTGCTCGGCTCTTGTACTGCGGCTAAACACAAGAGGAAAACGGCAATGGACATTTAATTATCCCCAGGGTCTTACAAATGATCTGTGAAGAAACAATTAGAGCCGCCTTGTTGGAGAAAGGACTAGTAAGGGGAAAAACAATAGCGGCAACCTTCGGGGCTTCCATTTTCAATAGCAAACAATCCGTAAACCAATACACTTGAGATCGAGCAATTTACGGCTGCTGGAGGAAAGAGAGCGGAGTTGCGCTGAAATTTGTCGTATCGATCGGCTACCTTCGCCCGGGCCTCGGTGGAAGGAAAAAAAGAAGAGAAAAGAAAAGCCATGTCGCTGCGGAAGAGGCAGGGCGCAGCAAAGGGGAAAAAAAAGAAAAAAATGCGGCGGGGGAGCGAAAGTAGGATAAGAAGATGACGAGAGGCAAATGTAAGTGCAAGACGAGGAGGTGTGGAGCAAGCGCGGGAACGACGTCGGGGGATAACAATCAACGCGCGAGCGCATCCTTGCTTGCCGCACGGGGGAATGAAAACGAGAGCGGATCTTTGCGGAGTCATTCTCTCGTGAAAATGGAACGTAAGATTTTGGCCGAGAGATAAATTCGACGAGCTTGCATTACGTATCAAAGTTCAGCGGAAATAACTTCGCTTCGGGAATGATGGGGCTACTGTTCTCTCACTCTTTTAATAATTCGCTTGGCGCGACTGCGAATAGAAGCTGATAATAAAGGCACGGGGGCTCGCTTGGTGTTATTTTCGCTCGGTGTCTGGCTTGATTAAGAAAATATGCGGATATGGAGATAAACAAGCCGACGCAAATAAATCCACAATTGTTGTCGGTCTATTGGGAAATTATTTCCGATACATACACGCTGGATAATTAAATTTGTCCATTCGTTAAATTTGTATCGCTCGAGCTAATGATACGGCGAAAATTTATTTCGAGATACTTTAATAATATCTACTTTATGACACATTGATTAATGTTTTTCGTCTTTTTTCTTTAAATAAAGAATCAAACTTTTTTAAATTTTTGTTTTTAATCAAACAAAATCCTATAACTATGAAAATTCGCAAAGGATTTGCAAAAAATCTACACTTGGCAAAATCGAACAATCACGATAACCCTCTGCCAAGCAAACTATCGGAGAACTATCGAAAGATGGTCGTGATTCGGCCTATGCCCCCGGCCGGCACATCCAAACCTCAGCTCAAGTTCACCATGAATTATACTCCCTCCGACGTCTCCCCAGATTTCACGGCCCGAGAAAGACTCTCGCATCCGCCACTTGCCAGTCCTTGCTCCTCTTAATCGCCCTTCGGCCCCCTCTCTGCCCCATCGCCGCGGAATAAAATTCTCGGGAGCATTGTCGAAGTGAGCCGCGCAAGCTCGCGATCTGTCCCAGATCTCCGGGCGTTTTGCGGTAACACTCGGTGAACTGGAGCGTGCTCGCGGCGAGTGTGCGAGGGATACGTCATCGGCGTTCTTTGCGTTCCGCTTCTCTTCATTTTTCTCTCTCCTGCTCTCTCGGATCGCCGATGAGCAGAGCCGTCACTGTGGCCGCCGCGAGAGACTACCAGAGCACAAGGGGGGGGATCTGGGTCAGCGCGAAGTGTGTGCTTTCGAAAGTTGTTGTGTCCCAAGCCCGGAAAGCAGAGCTTCTCCCTCGCTCCGCTATTGACTCATTCTCTCTTTCTCTATCTTTGTCTTGTTTTTTTTTCTATACCAACGCTTGGCTTTTTATATTTTTTTTACGCCGTACCAGCAGTAGTAGCAGCCACGTACTTCTTCTGCGCTATTCTTTCGAAGTAAGATCGAACGGATGATGATGCCCCGCCCGCCTACTTTTATTTCATCGGGGAATGTTGCCTCGGCGCAACAATGGACCGCCGCGTTCGAATAATGCATTTTTCGCGTTGTTTGACTTGGCTACTGTTACTTAACTTTGCTTTTTTGTTGGGAAAGTAAAGGAGAAAAAAAAGTAGTGCTGGGGAAGTAAGTAGATATTAGCCGGTATTAGTACTTCTTTTTTTTTACTGTACAGTAAAGCACGTATTTTTCAGATATTTAACTTTAATGTATTATTTATGTAAATAATTCTAGTTTGCTCAAAGTAAATCGTGAATTTTATTAATCTAAAAGTAAACAATCCACAATCTACAAATACCACATTAATGCGTAATCTAAGCAATACCAATGTAAACAAACTTGATCAAACATAGTCAACCTTATTAGATAAAAAATATTCCTGTCTTCCGTATGGATTACCCAATCTTCGTCTGAGCCACCCAATAAAGCTACTTCCAATAACCATTTCACACAGGATTTGCAAGATAGACGTATTGGTTGAAAAAAGGGAAAAAGGTCGGCCTTTATACAGCTCCATCGAGCCCAAAACAGATATCACCAGGCAAGCTTAACGCGTCAGCAATTTCAGTAGCGAGTTATCCGTGGGCTCACAGAGACACCGGCAGCCCAGTCATCGAGCCGCAAAATATTTGTCCAAGCAGTCGCGTCGTCGAGCGAGAAAGAGAGTCGCGTCCGGGTCGTCAGACGTTCTCGCGCAAAAGGCTAATAAAGTTACACGTCCTCCTCCGCGAACAAAGTTTAAATTTCACGCTCGCGGCGCTCGTCAACGCACTGCGACAAATTGCCCCTGCCGAGAGCGGATGCTCGCATGTAACTTCCAAAGGACATCCAAAATCTTGGATTTCTTTTTTCATCTGACCGAGTAACGCACGGTTTTGGCTGCTCCCTTACGTATACAGGGCTTGCTTAACACGCGGCTTTTCCTGCCGGCGCAGTCTACGCGGGGGCCGATGAACTTAATTAATTTCTCAAAGAGTAATTAGCCCCAGACGGAGCCTTGGGCCAATTACCTTGTGTAAATGTTTGGGATATATACGGGGAGCGCGTGACGCTTGCCTCTCTCGCGAGACTCCACCGCGGCTATGTGCGTCGCGCCGCCGTTGAATCAATGCGCGCGCTTGCGAAATAGAAATTCACGTGAAACCGTAATGCAATTGTCGAAAATTTCATTACACGTTTGAATTGGAAAGCTTTTGTAATCTTCGATGTGTTTCCCCGCGCTCGGGATTCCGCGAACGTTATCGGGTAAACCCCCGCCGCCGCCGCCTACCTTTGCCGGCTCTCTGCTTTTACTTGCATTGAATTATAAAAAGAAAATATTATTGAAAAGAGCCCGTGAATTATATTGATAATATTGCTCGATGCTGAATGTAAAAACGGAATATCTGATGACTGTTGATAATAGACTTATTGTAAATGCATTTTTACATTGTTAGCACTGGGAGCGGGGGGCTTTTGTACGATCGCACCAGAAATACAATTTAATAAATATATATATACGAAATTGATTATTCGAAAGCTACTATAAAAGATTAAAATCTCGTTTCTTCGGAGTTTTAAAAAGGATTTGCTATTATTAAACATTTTTCTTTTATTTTCAATGCGTATATCAATGATCGCTTTATCTGATTATTTCAGCGTTAAACAAGTAATGCCGAGGACTTTAATATTCAATTGATAAAGCCAAAACCATGTTACCTCTCTAACTCTACTATTCCCGCGTCCGACAAGGTCCAAAACTCGACTGTATAACTCGGATTAAAAGTTCGCTCCAGCTGCTGCGAACGTAATCACAATAAAGTTCACTTCTCCTCTGGTCCCACTAACAAAAAAGAGACTCCCTTAAAAAAAAAAAAAAATAAACAAAAACGAAAAAAAAAGTTGAATCCATAACTATACGAGAGTGATTAGCAAGTGCACTGTCACACGTTCAGGCGCTCTTAAGCTCAAATTGGCGGGGGCAGTCGGGGCCAATTAGCGAGGGCGACATCGCAGCTTTTCCAATCGATAAAATAAAATCAACTATTCTCTGAGCGACAGCGACAGCAGAAGCTCGGACAAAAGCGGCGCTAGCTCGCAAAAAGTGTCCAGCAAAACTACTCCACCACTATGCGGCTGCTGCTCCTCTCGCTTATAGCTCGTAAAAATCCAATCGACAATTCGCCGGCCGCTCCTCCTCATCGCCGCGCATAATACAGCCGTGCGCAGCTGCAATTGGGTGGATGGGGAAAAAGGAGCATTTACCGCGCGCGAACAAAACGAGAAATAAAGAGAGGAAGAGAGAGAAAGCGAGGCATCATCGGTTAGCCGCGATTCAACACCTCCGAATACCGAGCACACTGGCGGCTGCAGTGGTGACGGCGTTCCCGTCACGGCTCGTTTGAGCATTAATTGGAGAGGCCCAAGTGGAGTCTCCTGCTGACGCGGCTTGCGTGTGCGGGGGCACCCGTGAAAGTCCAGCCTGTACCTCCGACACTCGTATCTCTTCCAGCTCGGGATAGCTGGACACGCGCTCGCTTCAGAGTGAGCCGCTGCGAGCTCTCGCTTCGATGATATGCCTTTTATTCCTCCTCCTCCTCTTGCCCCCTACCCTGGCGCCTCGACGTCGCGCCTAATCGTGTCAAGGCTCCCCCCCCTCTCCTCCCTCTCTCGTTGCAATGCTCTCCGCGCGCACGTGCTTCGTCTCTGTTGTACACGCGAGAGAGGGGGGAGGCTTTTTATCGCGCGTGTGTTTTTGCAATCGGATGATTCTTTTGTCGCGGAGTGAGTAAGAGAGAGGGAGAGCAACCGCGGCGGCGGCTTCTTGCTTTTTCTTGCGATCGTAAAAGTTTAATCGCCGCCGCCGACGATATGTCGCTTATGTGTTCCGATCCCGCAGAGCCTGTGTCGCCGAGAGAGAGAGGGAGAGCACACAGGGTCGAGGCGTACATAACGCGAGACGAGCGGGCGCTTGCGCGCGTGGAATAATAATGATGTAAAGCCGGGGTATATTAGCCTCGCCTAGCGTTCGAGATCGCGCGAGAGGTTAAGATGCCGGTAATTAGCCTTTGGCAATGTTGTAGGCGAGGATTTTATCCGATGCATACGTATAGGCCCGACGGAGATATATTTACGAGGCGGGGCACGAGAGCGGCCCCCAGAGCCGGAGCGTAAATAGATTAAATTTTATATGCGACTCTCCGGGAGAGAGCCGCTTTGATAAATTGTCGCCGACGTTATGCGCGACGTTAAGCGTTCGTTCGTGATACATTTTATTTCGTCGTTAAAACTCCGATCTTTCTCTCTGCCCCTCTCTTTTCCTCTCTCTCGCTTTTTTTTCCTTGCAAGTGTTGGATTTTTCTTTTTTCATGTCAAGGATTAAAATGATATCAGATTTTCATTGTTTAGTTCTACGAGCGAATGTGCGATTACTTGCGTTTGATTTGTTTAATGGAAAGACGGCTGGGTATGGTTTTTCTCACCCGACAAATTTTCGAGCTCGATAAACCGCGCGCAGGACGTAAAAAGCAGGCTGTTAAGGTGTTTGCAGCTAGTTTAAATTGTAATACCTACGGTAAAGCAGATTACGGTAAATCACGAAATTTTATTGCGAGTTCAGTTATGTAATCTCAACTTTATGACACGTTTTTTTTATTTTCCCGATGAATAAATTACCACTTATTTTCTTCGTGTATTTATACGACCAAAACCGTGAGAAAAATCTTCGTCGATATTTAAACTTTCTCCTTCCTCAAAAAAAAAACGCATTTTCGCACACTTATAAACTTTGTAACGTACGTTTATCCATCGTTTAATTAATCCGCTCGACAATACAAAACCAAAGAGCAAAGAAAAAAAGGCCGTCGTAAAATAAAAAGGCAGTCTGAGCAAACAAAAGAAAAATAAATGATATAGCAAAGAGAGAGAGAGAGTGTCCGTTCCCATCCGTCTCTTTGGCGCCCATCGATTTCTCGGAGCCGATCAGGCCAGTCCTCCCCCTCTCGCACACCTCCCTCCCCGCCGCCGCCTCTCTTCCTTTACTCCCCGGCACAATTCGCTAATAACTTCCTTACACGCCTGACCAGCGACAGCTGAGCCCGGCGGCGTTTCCAACGCTTGGCCGTCGAGGGCTCTATACTCGTCGGTGCGCGAGAGCATCGCGTCCAGTCATCGCTCGGCCTCATTGAACGGTAGATGACCGAGTGCGGGGGGGGGGAGGTGAAGCAGCGAGCATACACACGGCAGCGAGTGCACATACGGCGGGGCTCGGGGCCCGTGAAGCGCGGAAGGCCCACCCAGAGGCTCGATAGAGCGTGGACCGAGGGTGGGGGGAGGGGTCAGGAGGAGGAGGAGGCACATAGGATGCGCTCGGCCGGCCGGCACGAATCCGCTCGGAGCGTCCACCAGACCTTACTTCCTCTGCCGTGGGCGAGAGAGAGAGAGAGGGAGAGCCGGCGGCGGCGGGGGCCCCTCTCCCTCTGCGGAGTCTCGCTTCGGACCGTGTCGGATTATCGCGCGCGACCATCACTTTCCACGCGAAATTTCGGCCCGAACGCATTGATATCAGCCTTCCCCCCCCCCTCTTGCAGGACTCGAGGGATGTCCGTCGAGCGCGTCAACCATGCGCGCTCGCGCATCGCTCTTTCGCAGTGGCGTGTATATTTCGCATGATTTCGGATCGCGATGCCGCTGCTCGTGCGGCTGGCGTGACTGACTGACGCACACACGCGGCCTTTACGGAGAAACACGCACCTCTCGCTGATCGCGCGATGTCTGTTGCTGCTGCTACTGCGTCGGGGAGGGCAGCGATTTCAAATTTACCACTATTCTATTAATCATTGTTTAATTGATTTGCGCGTAGAGAGCAGCGACAAGAGCCGAGGCATTAATTTAACCGACGCTCCGACCGAAGTAGCCCTGACGTCGCTCGCTATCCCCTCTTACTCCTCGGAGTTTCGTTAATTAAACCGCTTGAGCGGGCGCGTCGTCGAAAAATCCCGTCTAATTGAACGCCATGTGTATCAAGGAATAGATATGCATATAGAAGCGTGCTCGCTGATACAGCTCTCGCTGGCAAATTTGACGCGGTAGGGTCAGCCGCGGTGCAAATGAGGTCAAGTTGGAAATGAAAATTCCGCCGTGCACAAAGTTTGCCATAACAGCAGCTGGTCAAGCCGAGGCGTCGCATGTACACGCATGCAGCTTACGCTCGGAGGGTGGGGACTACAGCGTAAACTCGGCCGCTCGCTCGACAGGCCCATTCGATTCGCGTCATTAAGCCCGTACAGATGGGCTTTGAGCCGATCGGCCGGGGGGGAATAAGGGCATTGTGTGAGAACGTGCGCCTAGTCGGCTACCTCAGACAGAGGGACTACAAGTACGGAGGGAGCGGGGGGTCAGTGTACAGTCAGTTGCGATTTCGATTATTTATCCAAGGCGTGACGCGACAATCCACTCCCGCGGGCCTATATATCTCTAAGGCCAAGCAGTGGGCTTTTGGCTCTCTAGCGCGTGCCATTCCCGATGGACTGTCGCCGCAAGTAATGCGCAAGTAGACGTGGCTTTCGGTGTCTCGGTCGCATTGACGCCAAGAGGCTTCTGTTTTGCGCCAACAGAGGCGCAGGTGCGCGACCGCTTGGAAAAAGGATGTAAGCGCGTAAGACGAGCGAGCGTAAATATTTGATAAACGGAGGAGTAATAACGAGAGCACGGACGCGCAGTGGTTATGGCAATAACAGGCCTCGCTCGGTAAATTGAGAGCTTTCAGCTCGGCCAATCTAAGATTTATCGGCCTCGGCATTTAAAACTCGCCGGGATTCATTCGGCTGTTTTATTATCGGGACGCTTTGAACGCGCTGGCGTTTTCCGTAAACGCGCGTACGCACAAAGGAATATTTGCGTCGGCTGATGCGGCTTATGTCGAGGGGCTGTACACAGGGAGTCCCCCCGTAGTATGCGACGTGAATTTTGGCCTTTGCTATGCATCAATTTGTAATAACGGCCAACGGATTAACGGCCGGAAAGAAGGAGAAAAAGGATCGATCGGCATGCTTAACGTGTGTACCCCCCGGAAATTCCGATAAACTCTCGGAGAAAATTGTAATATGAAATTTCAATGGTTACATTTTGCGCGAGCCCGAGCACTCTACTGCGCGCGCGGAGAGGCAAATTTGCGAGAGAGATTAAAGCTTTTAGAATGAAAGAGCGGGAGGTTAAGGTTCTTGCGGTAACTTTGACCTCAATATCCCATGGTCTTGCCCTTTCCCAGACTCGATCTCTTTAATGTACCCAGACGTATATGTATACTATGTTACACCACGAAGTTCCTTTTTACACTTTAAATATTTTTGAAAGTTTAATAATTTACGAGAGTAATTTATTCGTTTAGCGTTAAAAAACAAATGAACATAGTATTATAATAAAATTCTCACAATTCCAAGACATATCCAAACTAGGCTGTTACGAATCGATCCTCCTAACTCCAAAAATTTGATAAGCTGGAAAGACAGCCTCGTTGACAGGAGTCATTCATTTTCTCTCTGGCCTATCGGCATCTCGGACACCCACGTCGTGCGCTCCGGCCGTCGATGCATCCTTGCCGTTTTTACATCCAAGTTTTGGACCGTCGCTCGATACACAACGACAATGCGACCTGGTATGCGTGTATAATCGATCGACGCCCCAGCGTATACGCGGGAGGCGATCGATGAGCGGACGACGAAAGTCGACACCGGCTACAAAGATATAGCCGAGAGTCTAAACAGCCCCGAGCAGCCGTCATCGTCGCTCTGCAGCGACGAGTCAAAATTAATTGTTATATACCCAGCCCGAGAGAGATAAGAGTCCTATACGCGCCGGAGAGGAGCGGGATGCCTCGGAGATTGATGAGGCGAGGATAAGGCGCTCAACTCGACACGTCGAGTACACGGGGCATACTCGATTCTGCGGCTGCTTGTAATAAAGACGTTCTCCATCAGCAGGGGATCAGGCTCGATTTCCGCGGGAATTAACGGGCGTACTGTTAAGTCATCGCCATTTACAAGCCCAGCCGGTCTAATCATTCATCTCGGCGATACACACCTTAGCCGCGCGCTTATCGAGCAACCCTGCGGCCAAAGAGTTTAGCGAGCTGGATATGACGCCAAAGTGTCGCTTGACCGCTTGCCAAGCCACTCTTTCTCTCTCTCTCTCTCTCTCGTTCCGCCAGGTTTTTTCGGCAGCCGAGAGGCGTCTTATCGGGAAAGTAGAGTGTCTGCTCGCCAAGCGTCTTGACAATTAACCACGAGCTAGCAGTGCGCGCACAGGACACGACCTCACACCGGTGGAAACGGTAGTTTGGAAAGTCGTTGGCGAGCCCTTATCTTCCGGCCGACTTTAAGCAATGAGAGAGGGCAGAGCAAAAAACAGGGAAAAGGGAGTGGCGGGGGGGGGGAGAACTAGTGCGAAAGAAGAACACCTGCGGGCCGGCAAACGGCTTGAGCTTTATCGTTGCTTCGGAGCCGATCGATCAGCCTATTTACGGGCTGCGTCCTTGGCGAATGTTTGCACGAGGAGCTGCGCTATTAATCTTGCCGACCCGAGGCGTAAGTTTAGCGGGCGCGGGGGAGGGAGGGGCTAGGGAAACTGAGAGAGAAAAAGAAACAGGGGCCCGTCTGCACACGCGTACGCGGAGCTGTGTGGTTGTACGTCTATATCTATATGTGCGGCACGAGCTGTGTGAAAAACGAGGCGGCCCACCGCAATTTCTAACGCGCGCGCCAGCGCCACGAGATTCAATCGTTGCGACTATTTATCAATTGTTGGGGATTCAGCTTATGGATTTACCTCACCCCACCTCCACCCCCCCTCCTGCTCTCTTTTTCTTCTGTTGTTTTCCTTGCCTCTTTTTTTCTTTCTTTTTTTTTGTTCCCCATCGTAAGACTCCTGTTTATTTTTCATTCGCATTTTTTCGCTTTAGCAAACGGTACGTGTGTGTGCGAGAGCGCTGATTTCTTATTGAAGAGAATCGATCGATCTCGCGCGCGAAATGAGAGTTGCTCGGGGCCGGTTTGATGTTTTTTTTTTTTATTTTATTTGCGTGATTCATCGCAGTTTTACCAAGATCCTCGTTTTTATCCATTGCGATTAAATTGGCCCGATAATGAATTGAATAAATTCATCGCGATTTTTCAATCGTCGCACCAACTGTTCGAACATGGCAGACGTTGTAGCTTTAGAAATGTTTTCCGCGCGTTAGTGACTGTCGATTCGATCGGTCGTGGCGCGCGTTTGCGTATGCTCAAATATCACCATGTCCGGAGTTTAAAATAACGTTCGACGATTATTAAATCGCGCTCACTCGAGGCGCTTTGGAAAAACAGACGTTGGAATAATTTGAAGCCGGCGTCGATCGAGCACCGAAAATTACACAAGGCGTTTCTATTTCAACGCTCACGCGTTCAAATGCGCAAAGTGCATTAACACAAGCACGTGTCGCGGAAAATGTTATCATCTCTCCGAGCTAATTTTCCAATCAAAGCCGCGACTTTGTACAACAGAGGGGGACCAATACGATTACAGCCGCAAACGTCGAACTGCGCGCGATTGCCGTTTGACAAACTCATTAGCAACTTGGTAATGAAAATTTCTCTGAATAAAAGCGCTTTGGCGATCCGGGAGAGTAGGCAAATGGCTGAGGGTATTTTCAGAGCGGCGAAAGTCAGGAGTTGAAAGGTTCGCTAAACGCGAGTGTCAAAGCGCATTGAAAGGCATAAACAAGCTGCCAGGCCAATAATACAGGGAGCCACTGCTCGTCGTGCAGTCGACAAAGCGCGTAAATTAAATTCTCAAAAGCAATATGTTTCCCTCTCTTTCTCTCGGAGCAACTCCTCTTGGTTAAAGCTCTCGTTGCTTCGAACTTTGAACGCAAGAGCGAAAGAGTCGGACGAAGTGGTGTGAGTCAGTGGTAAGCGGCGCTTACGAGCGTTTGTATCGGGCGAAAAAAGGAGGAGCAGGGCCAAAGACGCGATTTTCATTATGTCAAAGCTTGCAAATACTTTGCGCTCAAACCGCATGTAATACCATCCCTCTTTCTCTCTATTTCGTCCTCTCTCTGTTCTACCACAGCTGAAGGAGTTGGAGTATTAGCCAAAGCTGAGCTTTTACTCCAAGTCGCGATCATTCGAAGTATAGCGCGCGCCGAAGAATAACCGAGGCTTAATTGCAGGGATACGCGCTGGCTAATAGAAAACAGCAATGGGCCACGCGACAGCCGGACTTGGGCTAACGTTTAATGTCCGTATAAGTTTTAAAACAGCTAGCCGCGCACGCAGTGTTCTCTCGGCCGAGAATAGTCGAGCGGGCAAAATTTCGGCGAGGACGGTTTTTTCGGGCACTTCCGGGGGCAATCGGCTGGCCCGTAATGAGCTCGTTTAGCCAAACGGCTGTCGGCGATGGCCTTTGAAAATTGCAGCTCTCGAGAGCGCGAAATAATCTGAATTACTTTATTGCCTTTTGTTATAGCGGCATCCCACATACTCTCTCTCTCTCTCTTTTCTCTATGTGGGTTGTTGCAGTTAACGTTGCAATTAACGCTACCCGAATCATCAAAACGCTCTTATCTAGAAGTGTGACTTTTTTAAATTTCGTTAAGTGCGTTGGTAAGTTAATTAAGATTTAAATCGTGTTTTCTGCTTTAATTATTGTTAAATACAAAAACAGTGTTTCGGTTTAGAGGAAGCACACCTTTCACGACGAGCATTTGAAAATGATATGAAAAGGTTTAGTGTGTTCCAGGGTAAATTAATAAAATAGCTTATGAGTACAGGACTATAAACTGCGAATAAACGAGATCACACGATTTTGAAATAAAAGCTTTTGTAGAGGAAGCATCTCGGTCCTGGCCTACTACTGGCAGTTCTGCGCATCTTACATAATGACAAGCAGGTACTCGCAAGCTGCTATCTACCCTGAATTTCGCCCTACCCATGAAACTGGCAAGAATAGCATGAGGTATTGTGAAAAGTAGTAAATTTAATCATTGACATGACATAAAACTCGACGCCGCTCTTGAAAGATAATAGCAAGATGCGCGAACGAGCTTTGTCCGTACTACAATTGTCAATGGACAATCTGCAAGCGTATAAACGCTCGTCTCTGATTACGAATCCAATAAAAGGTCAAGTGATAACGAAAATTTCAATTGGCGGAATAAAATGTGCACCAGGGATGGTAAAAATAAAAAGTCGAAATAGAAGCTATCGCTATTGCATCGCCCGCGGGGCCTTCCAAGTTACTCCCGCCGAGCTTTTGTTGAGCTTCCGCGTTGGTAGCGGTACAAAAGACGTTTCCACGTCGTTTTCATGAGTTCCATTCGCAAAACAAAAGTACCCCGCGAACGAGAAAGAGAGCGAGAGCAAGAGAGTATAAAGTTATTCCGGGGTAGCGACTTCCGTGTGCTTTCTGTGTTAGCCGAACTATTAATAACAAAGAAGTTTCCTTTCTTCCATTAGTCTTACACTTGCCAATTGGGTGCTAAGAATACGCTTTAGCGTTTCTAACGTTCGAGGTTCGAGGTTCACTCGAACAAGTTCAGCAACTACTTGTTCTTGCCGCGTCAAACTCCGGGCTAAGCTAATAACGTTTGTACCATATTTTATTTTATTTTATTTTTTTTTCATGTTTCGAAAAAGTAATCATGCGTATTAATTGGTCGTATCTCTTTTTTGCAGCACACAACAATTTGGAAACCTGATGTTTTTAGATTTAAAAAACTGATTATAAAAAATATGCCGAATTGAAAACAAAATGAAAATTGTAAAACTGATTAAAAGTTTCGTTTGGTTATGCATTTTTTGAAAAAAATATATGTTACTTTATATTGATAAACGCCGAAATTTTTAATCACATGCACAATCGTGCCGTATTGAAAGTAGAAGCAAAAACCACATTAATTGAATTTCTAGCCGAACCAAACTGTCTGGATCGGTGGAATTCAATCGGCCAAGTTGCGAAGATAATTGACTAGCAGCGATAGCACACCACTAATCAACGTATTAATAGTCCCGATTTGAATTCCGAGGTAAACGAGCTTTTTGATAGATTCGATAATCGTCAAATATACGTGCCGATACAATAATTAACAGATGCACGTCCTCGATATCCCCTGCCTATATATACGCTGTCTGCTCGAGCCTCACTTTGTCAACCGCAAAATTAAGCTTTTCTAGAAAGACAAAAGGTTGCGAGATAGGAGAGAGGAATCTGACTCAGCGGTCTTTCCCATTTCGCACGTATCGACGCAGCAGAAAGCCAACATATCCGACATTCGTCGTAAAACATTGACATGCTCGTTCGCATAATGCTACAAGGATCGCGCCGGTCAAACTGCCGCAACCCTGACTGATCCCTCCAGTGGAGGAAAAAAAGAAGAAAAAAAAAGAAGAAAAGAGTGGACAAGACAAGCCAAAATGTTATAGCGCAGCGTGGCAGAGCGACACCTTGAACTACCGAGGTCTCTCGCAGCTTTACGCAAGCCACTATATAGCCAGCAGCAGCAGCCGTCGTCCACCGGCGTATAATGCAGTTGGGATTTCGCTCTCCCGCGGTCCCGCACACGTACCGGTATAGTTCAAGCAAAAGAGAAAGAGAGAGGGGGGGGGAGAGAGATAGATACTCAGGGCACCGCGGAGAGACACGCTGGCGTGATAAGGCCTTTCTAAAAAGGCATGTAACTAGGAATGGGCTTATATATGCGCGGGCTCCCGGGCGGCGGTAAGACACATTATAAGAGAGCCCCGACTAAAGGGGGGAGAGAGAGAGAGAGCTCGCCTATCGTACGTGGGAAGAATCGCTACCGCGCGCATAACATCGCCCCCCCCCCCGTTCTCGCTTTATATACCGGCGCTCGCTCGGCCGATTCTTTTCTCCGCGGAGTCTCGAGCCAGAGAGAGAACTAGCTACTGCTGCTTTAAATTTTTACGTTGACTCTCTCTCTCTCTCTCTCTCTCTCGCTGGAAAATGGATTCTTTTAGGAGTAAGAGCCAGCGGGCGAAGGGGTAACGATCGTTTTATTATATGCGCTCGAGCTGTTGTTAAAACGGAAAGTTTTGGGGGCGAGACTGAGAGATGTTCGGTTGTTGGCGGCAATTTGTCATGTATAAATCATAATTTGGCCGGGATGCATAAGTTTGTTGGCGGAGAGGAGAGGCGAGGGGGAGTAGCTGCGTTAATAAGTAATTAGATTCTCGGTTCGCGGCGGTCCGCTGGGCAAATAATTTATAAACGCCCGAGCGCCTACCCGCCGCCGTATGCCCGGAGATGCCGCGTATGGCAAATTCATTAGGAGGGGCCGCAATATTAATAACCGTTGCTAACGGTTTTGTAAACTCTCCGGACAAAAGCCCGCGGGAAGTGCGCGGCGATTCGGTTTTGCTCGAAGCGCAATCGGCCCCTCCGCTAGTTGAAGGAATAAAAAGGAAGGCTTCGTCCTTTCTAATTAATGATCGTCTAGCCAAGCGACCGCTCGAGTATGTGGGTTAAGCGTGTAAATTAGGAATACAAATCGCCTTGCACTTCATGCCCGACGTGCGTCTGATAAATAGAAAACAGCTTAATTAACAAGCATTCCATTGTCGGCGCCACACTCCGCCGGCCGACGGAGTTTTAGCCCGCGTTTTCGACGCTGCGCGTATAAATTAAGTAGCTTAAATTATTACGTACGAGTGTGGCTAGGGAGTGGGGGGCAGGAAGCTCAAAGATAAATGATGATTTTTAGCGAATCGGTAAATCAGCGGGCCGGCGATCTGTCCCACGCCCTTTATTTATGCAGTTATTAGAATTTTCCAGTGTTCCGCGCGTGCGAGAAGTTGAAAAATGTTCTCAATAAAACGTCGGGGCGTTTTGTCCGCAAGCGCCCCGGCTAAAGACACATATTCCCCGTACGCTTTGGCCCTGCGTTATCGCGCGAAATACTTCATGCATTTCGAATGAAGTCCCGGGGACGAGAGGTACAATTCGAATTTTTGCCCGCGCAGACACACGAGCGCGGCCAAACTAGAATTTCAAATCTCCGAGCGGCGGGAGTAAAAACAGAAGCAGGGCAAAAAGAAAGAAAAAGGCGCGCGCACGGCTGAGAACAGAAGGAGAGAAAAAAGCAACGCCGAGAGATAATCCCAGAGAGCAGGCGTTCTCGCGTTCCTTCTGCCTCCCGATAAGCCGTTGCGCACACGCGCGCCCAAGCACACACTCACCTGCGCCCACCCCCGCGGCGACCTCCACATATTTCAATTAAACAGTTAACTTTACGTAAGAGGAGCCCCCGCGCGCCATCAGATAAATCGAGCCGCGGCAGGGCAAAAGAAAAAAACGATCATTGCTCGAGCGAGCGAAATTAATTCAACGACGAGTCGCGGCGGTGGCGGCGCACGCGCAAAACAATGCTAAATTTCATTCCTAAAATGGCCCTCCCCGAGCTGCGCCAGTAGGCTGCTGCTCCCCCGCGAAGAGGAATCCAGGCTGTGTGTGTTGCAGGCGAGCGCGGGTGTCTGATAGCCCGGCTCTCTTCTCATTCCGGGCACAGAGAGCAAGAGAGCGCGAAGCACTAGTGCTGCTGGCTGGGAGAGCGAGCGAGATAGGGCAAGAAATTTGAATAGACCCGCGCGCTGACTAAGCTCTCGGTGGGCGCGAGAGAGAGAGAGAGCTCTATGCACACGCGAAAAGAATACACAAACGCGCGGACGAGAGGGAGACTAGTGCTCTCGCTCTAATGCCCCGTGCCCGCGATCGCCCTAGCCCGGCATTAATATTCATCGAGCGCTTATAATGCTTATAAAATGAGGAAAAAGTGGAGGGATCTCTGGGCCGGTATAGAGCCGCTCGCCGGGCGACGACGGGGACGCGCGGCTACTGCGATGATAACTCTCTGGAATTCCGGCCGCGCGCGGCAGAATACACACGGCTCCTGCCACCGCCTCCTCTACTCCCCCGCACGACGGCGGCGGCTCCTGCTATTGCGAGTAAAAGACTCCGCGCCCGACCTGTTGAGTCTCTCTCTCTCTCTGTTTTGCTTTGGCGCTCTCCTTCTTTCTTCCGGCTGTATCCTCCTTTCCTTTGTCGCCGGCTCTGTCTCCTCCTCGACTGCGCCTACACTTCTCTCTCTCTCTCTCTCTCTCTCTATGCGCGCGATCGTCAAAAGAGCAGCCTTTGGATTACCGCGAATCCAGAGCCTCTTCTCCCAGGGATGAGCGATTTTATCAGGCGCCGGGGATTGTAAGCGCTCGCGCGCCCCCGCTTCCGCTCGCCTATACAACCGAGAGAGCCCCTCCTCGCAATTCCTAGATGATGCGTAAGCCGGACTATCTTCTTTTCAAACATTCTCTTTTTTTCTTATTTTCTGTTTTGCTATCGTCTGGAGAGAGTGTCTTTGTAGTGACGCGCTCATGCCGTGTGTAAAGGATGCGCTACTCCAATGGCTTAAGCTGTTTGAGCTTTTGCTATACAGTCTCGGGATGACTTGACGCGAATCGACCGTTAGGGTCTTTTTTTAAGGATAAAAATAGAACGAGGTGAGATGCTTGGAGAACACGACGGATCGATCGTTTCGTTTGAAATTTAGGATACCGGCTAAATTTATATATACACGCATAAAATAGCACAGGTGTGTGCTTTAATAATAATTTAGTTGAAACACAGTCGTGACATGTTCCTTTATTCATTACTACCTCGAACTGTAAACCTACTAGCTCAACCCGGAATAGTGTGCAACTAGAAAAACCGATGAGTGTAAATGCATTAAATATGTGATCAACCTGCACACGTCTTATAATTATCATTAGAGCGATGCTACATTTTATTCCCAAAATATCAATCATCAAAATTTAATGCAATCGAATCCAGCAAGCCACTCAGCATCTCAAAAATATCCGTTTCCCTCGATAAAGGCTGCTCCATAAATCAATAAACGCACGACACAACACTCGATGCGTCCCAGATTTATCAAACGCTAACAAGAGTGCCGCCGAGCTTCTTCGCCCCCTTTCCCAATACCGTTCTTTTATCATCCGCAAATATATAGAACCCATTCAAAATTCCAAAGGTGGCACTCGTCCAAAAAAAAAACCAACCCAAAATCCCAAGCTTGCCCACACCGCCTCGGCCATTATAACGAACACGTAGAGGGTAAGCTCGAGTGCCGGGTTCACACGCGTGCTATACATCCACTTTCACGCTTGCAGCAGCAGTGGGTCTGGTCGTATACGCGGTGGGAGTCTGCGCCTTTTATTTCCGCCGTCCGATCTATCGGCGTTTCGGCATCAATTACAACGCTAATGGCCGGCAGTCAGTCACACCTCACACGCTCGTGTATATCTCGAGTCTAGTCTGCCGCGGCCGAAAGGCACGACCTCTCTCCCGCCCGCGCCTCTGTATTTATATATACAGACACGCGGACAGAGCAAGCCTGGCCCAGGCAGGCGCGCGTCAACCGAGCCGTTATATGGACCCTCGATCTATTGTCCGGGATTGGTGATTTAGAGCGGCCTCATGAAAAGTGTTACGTTCATATACGCTAAAACTCACTCTGTCGCGGACACGAGATGCCCATGGATCGCTTTCCCGATTTTTTTCAAACATTTTTCTTCTCGGTTTTTCGACTATCCCGTATAGCTAGGGTATACAAAGCTTGAGAGTGAGCTTTTGCTTTGGGGATAATGTAATGTATCTGTCGCCGTGGTCGTTCCCGCAAACGACTGGCCCCGATTGTTTCATTATCTTTTCTATATACGTGCAATTTAATTCGGCTCCCGATGCAAAATGAATCGTTGATACTGTCTGCGTGAAGCGGCAAAATTAGGACGCTTTAAATCACGAATGTAAAGTAAATTATGATATCTCGGCTCTTAAATACAAAATTTAATTAATATCTGAATGGAACTTGCGAAATATGGATTCGTGGATATATCGTTTATTGCGTCGCGTTATAATTAAAGGACTCTCCTTTTAAATAATAATCGTGTTTTCAGTAAACTAAGCTTACGTTGGTGATTATTGTGATTTCATAAAAATTGTACGTCTTTGATCTACGGCTGTTGGTGGGACTCTGTGAATCGATGCATGATTATAATGGAATACTGGATATGCCAATAATTACGTGAATAGTTTACATGACGAGATTGCGGTCGAAAATACAACGTTGCAAATCAAAATTTTATATCTCAACACATTGTGAATTGGTTATGGTTGATTTTTTTTATTGCAATGTGGTTCTATTGGGGCAATTAAGTTGTTTAATCGAAAATCTAGAAGGTTTGCTTTATCTGATGGTAATTACCAGCGGAATATGAACGAATGTATCTAAAATAAAGACGTAAATAACTAATTAGTGACAATACCAGTAATTAATTAAGTGGTTAATAGATATCGCTTTTTCATGGTAGTTTCTCACGGGCAACTTGATTAATAATAATTTCATTGTGAGCCACCTTACCACAATGTAATACACCATTCGTAAATTATAACTTTAAATCAAACGAACATTAAATATCGAAAAGCTAAATTGTGGCATTACAAAAGCAAATATGATTCTTAGAAATAATGATGGTAATAAGAAAATAAAAACAATTCACTTTGAACGAAATGAAAAAGCCAAAGTCGGTAAGATCGGTGTAAATCAAAGTAAAATTCACAATTTGAGAAATGTATGAGAGAGCGAGAAGAAAAACGTGACGAAAGTCGACGGGGCGACGATGATTTTTTCGTGTACATATAAATACATCCGCACGTCGGCGTCGGCGTCTGTGCCGGCACAGAAGCACATACACACATTCGCGCTTGTACACACATACACATAAATATATTGCCTTCTGACCATCATCATAACTCCCAGCGGCAGTGGCGCTCGTCGATTCTTAAAGCCTCGCGCGCCTACACATACATACGCGCGTACATAAACCTATACATAAAGAGAAAGAGATAGAGGGAGGGAGAGTTGGGCGCAGTCGTTGGTTCGCAGAGTCAGGCAGCGTAGACATCAAGACAAAAGTCATTTCCTCGGCGCAGTCCAAAATTACATATAATTGGAGTAGCGCAGAAGAAAGAGCGAGAAGGAGAGCAGTACACGCCGGTCCCTCTCTCTCTCTTTCTCTCTCGTTCTCCCTTGCGAAGAGAGAGAGAGAGAGAGAGAGAGAGAGCGCGTGCGCTCATGCGTGCAAACTCGAGCCACCGCGGGCCCTATACTCGTTGCAAAGAAGAGACGATGCTCTCTTGCTCGTCGCGACGACTTTTACTGGCGCGTCTAGCCAGACCCAGCAGGCCGCACTATATGGAAACGGGAGCGAGCAGCGCGCGAAGCTTATTTGATTTAGTTTTCGCCTCGCTCTCTCTTTCTCTCACACGCGCGCCCGCCCGCTCTTACGATCCTCCCCTCTTCCTCCTCAAAAATATATATATTTCGAAGACGTGTTTGACGAAGAGCTCGTGTGTCCCCTTGGCCCCCCCGGTCGCCCCTCACCCCCGCTTCCCCGGCTACGCCCGGTATTTTTACTCGCAGACGGTGCTCTTAAAACTCCCATTTTACCAACGCGCGAATATAAATTCAACGTTTATTGTGAGGCAGAGAGTCCCCCGCTCGATTACGAGTGGACGAGAGAGAGAGAGAGAGAGAGAGAGAGAGCTCGTCATAACTCCCCGGGCCCGTTTCCGGAGGTCATTCGGATTTTTAAGCTCCCAGGCACGAGCCATTGGAGGAGCAACCACCGCAGCTGCAGCAACAGCCGGTGGAGCACGTGCCTCTCTGCCCGGCTCTCTCTCCCTCTCCTGTGGCGCGCGTGCGCTTAAATGTAGGTTAATAATCGTCCCCGGTCTAGCCTCTCCCCCCAACCCCGGGGGCCACAAGCTGCATTACCGTATATTTACACAACCGCGAATTCATATTATCAAGCGCTCCAGCATAGAGCGAGAGACGTACTTACAACGCACTGCGGGCAGAAGAGGCGTGTACTCCGGCAGAGGCTACGACCACATATCGAGCTGACTGGGCGGAAAGTTACCCCGGCCGAGGCCTCCTTCCTACTGCTGATCTGATTTTACGGGATGTCGTTAAACCTGTCGATTTTCGTTAGCCACTCTCTCGCGCAAAGCGAGCGGCCCCTCTCTAATATCACGGATAAGTGCTCGGGGTCTCGAGGCTGCAGCGTACAGGGGGATATTCAGCTCTTATCGGCGATTTTATGAGGCTCTTCGTGGCCTCGCTATGCCCGGCGATGACTTTACGCGCTGTTTGTTAATTGATTGGCCCAGCCAGCAGCAGCCGAGCCATAGCTCGATTGAGAATTTAAGCGGCGCCGCTGAACGAGAGAGCGAGCTTGGTTATACTCGCTATTTCATAGCTTCGGTGCGGATGTGTATCGATCGATCGTTAACGTTTGTTTACTCGCCAGGCCAAATTAATTATCCCTTTCATTACTGTAACGGACGAATTTTGGCGAAAGGTTCACTCGAAAAAGGCAACTTTTATTTATCGAGCTCTAGCGACAGCGACGAGTTGGAGAGTAAAAGAAGAAATCGCTCGTTAATGGCGCGACTGAACGAAGCTTGAATAAAAATGAAATTTTTCGTTCGAGGTGTCAAGCTTGTGTAAACACGCTCGTCAGTGCTCTAATCAGTTATCGAGTTGAGTGACTAGAAAAATAAACGTCTATCGGTTAGTTCAAACAAGCCCAAAAGTATCCCTTGAATTTATTCAAATGTTCGATAAGTGGGCTGTCGAGTAAGGCAGTTGGAAAGCAAAATAAGATGTAGTCGTGGAGTATCGAAAATACGGCGCGTGTCGAGAATTCGTGAAGAAAAAACTTTGCTGATTTCAAACTATTCTAGGAGCAGTGGCGATGTAATATGCCAGACGTAAAATTAAGTCTGTTAGCTGTAATCGAGGCGTAAAGTGAAAAGATGATACAGACTTTTGGCTTTGAGATAAGCATTCGATCAAGAAAAAGATCGCGATTCGGACAAGTGTTGTTCGCTGCAGTCGTAACCAGAGAAGATTTATCATTTCAATTCGTGCGATATGCCGATTGCTCACTTCGCACGCTCTACCGACAGGTAAAAAGAGTACTCGGTATCTACTAGACAAGATTGCCCTTGGGATCTCGGCCCTGTGTAATAAACATTTTACTCTCGAGCTTATACGTTACAAGTTTGTAAAGATAGGGGGCTTGAGAAATGTAAGCGTTTTGGGATTTGGTAAAGCAGCAGAGGGTGGGCGGGGTCTTTTCTTATGCATACAAATAAATACGTATATGGACCAGTGTAGAGCTTAACGAACATCCCTATTTTCGAAACAATACAAACTACACAGTTTGGATAAATAAAATTATATAAATTCGGAATGAACGTCTAGAGGACCGGGAGCTCTTGAAATAGCTACGGCAGAGCTTTCGTCGCGCTAGTTCGTTCGCTTAATCTTCCGCGTGTAGGAGCAGCGATTTGCCATAGGCTATTAAACATTCAATGACAATAAAATCGAAATAGAAAGAAAAAGCTCTCATTGAGTCGGGACTAAAAAGTAAAAGCTTCCAGACAAGGAGGGTTAAAGAAGCAAAAGCTCTCTCGGCTCGAATATCACGTTTCTGCCCCATGAGCGCGCAAGTGTCGCTGAATTCCAGGCTAATTCACTCGGGAGGCGATCCTATTCCCCCCCCCGTGCTTTCTTTTCGTATAGCACGAGAGAGAAAATAAGTTTATAAAGACAGAGAGTCACCCACTGGCGCTCGTTATAAATAATCGAAAATATGGAGTACGTGCTGATTAGGTCCGCGTGCTTACTGCACATAGTTTGCCGCACACCTGAACGACGAGGAGCTTGCAGTAGCCTCTCGAGCAGAGAAAGAGAGTGTACGGGAGTCGAGGGGGCGCGTGCAGGTCCGGCTATCGTTGCGTGCTCAAGTGCGTAACGGAGCCTCTAGAGCCCCCGACGCTCTCTCTCTCTCTCTCTTCTTTCCTGCTCCCCCTCGCACAGCCCGCCCTCGAATCGTCTTCGTTCGTCTTGCTCGTGTCTTCGTCGTCGTCGTTGCTCTAGTCGTCTTGCTCCTCTTGCTCGTCTCGTTTTCCTTTGCCGGCTTTGGCCGAGGGGCAGGGAGCGAGAAAGAGAGAAGCGTACACACGAATGAAAGAGAGAGAGAGAGGGAGAGAGAGAGCCGAGGCTCTCGGCCCTCGGCCGGCGGCTGCGTCGGCGCGCCCAGAAATAGAATTTCGAAATAGACCCAATATTTTCGTCGTCTCGCATTTGCGCCACCTTGCCGGCCGACGACTACGAAGACGACGACGACGCTGCTGCTGCTACTGCCGTCTTCGTAGTCGTCGTCTTGTACGTCGCCTCTTGCTCTCCAAAGTCGTCGTTCAGAGACGAAAGCAGAGCTGCTCCCTCTCTCTGGCTTTAAAGAAGCGCCAGAACGAGACGGAAAAGTCAGGGCAGGAGTAGGAGGAGGCCGAAGAAGAAGCCGTCCCACCCCCTTCACTCTGCTTTGGAAATATGCTCGAGACGCTGTCCGAGGGAATATTAGTTGCGAGATAGCATGCGCCCGGGAGATATAGCGAGTTTTGAGATAATACAGACTGAGCGCGCATGCGAATAGAAGAGCGAAAATTCCGCGAGCTTTTGAGTATCCACGGGATTTACGCGGGGCGCGTTGCGAGGAGAGAAATTTGTAGCGAGGAAGCGGGCCTAGTCTCTTACTTCTCGTTATCGCCTTCCTCCTTTTTTTCTCTCTCTCCCTCTCGGCCAGCTCGTTTCTCTTCTCTTGTTTTCCTTCGCCAGGATGGATTGTATACGCGGCTAACTTAAGGAGTTTTATTGGAGCTTTGTTTTTCTTTTCGGCCTCTATAATTAGAAGAAATACTTCGGTAGGGAGGGTATTTTTAGCATTCCACAAGACCTTTCTCTCCTTGCTCCTTCTCACTTTCTCTCTCTCTATATTTCACTTATGCCTTGCCATATCTCCGTTTCTCTCCCTCTTTTCCTCGCTCACCTTCTCGGCTTTTAGTAGAAAACTTTTTTTTCCCATCCGCCGCTCGGGATTTTATTGAAATTGATACCTACTTTCGTAGCTTCCGAACGGTATTAAATTACAGTCGTACACAATGAAATACTAATCGAAATAAAAATCAATTTAGTGTATTTTAATTATTCAGGCCCTCTGGCAACGCGTAATAAATCCACTGGCTTTTTTTTTTATTGCCGCATCGAATTTACACGATATTAAAATACCTCGATAAAGCGAACTTTATAAATATCCGTTGAAAAATTAAATTTCATTGAAAATTTGAAACGGCGTCAAATTGAAATAACTATCGAAATAACATCGAGATATAATTACCGCACGGCAGCCGATGTAGCGCTAATAATTCAAAATTTTCTCAAACGGGCCGATATCAAACGTATTTATATTATTATCAAGCCAATAGATCCGAGTATACACGTATTAAACGTGTCAGTCCACCGCGCATAGGCTGCGAAAAATATGAAGATGTTAGATAAAACTTTTTCACACTCGCTCGCGCGCACACTTACACGTGTGTTTAGTTGCTCGAAAGAAATCAAGCTTCCAAGGAATGCTGGCCGCGCGTGAATCAAGCGAGAATATGTTAATCATCGGTCTGTATCAGCCGCTCGCGGCTCTGTGTGCCGTGGCTTGGAAGGGGGGGGGGGGTTGCGGAGAGGTGAAAAAAAAGGCCTCACTTTCACTCGGAGATTTACACCGGCTGTAGCGTGTACTTGCTTCCAATAACAACACAAGTCCGAACAGTATCTATCCGCGCTCGCAAAAGCGAGCAAACGCTCACGAGCAAGAGAGAGATCGAGAAAACGAGTCCGGCCCCCTCATTGACAATTCACACGCTTGTATATATCCATCTACACTCCGAATAAAGTCTTTCGAGCCGATATCGCTTTAGCGCAGCTTCCCCTTCCAAGAGCTCGGGCGCATTAGGGACATACATGAGACAGCAGGAGCGCAGATTCGTAAAAGAGAAAAAAATAATACACACACACAGAGTTCTCTAACGAGTGTCTTAATTTTCGTATTCCCTTCCTGCCTCCTACCTGGCATTGTCAAGTGGCGCGGCAGCACTAATGCTTTAGTACGATGCGGTATGTAAGGGAAAAAAAGTGCAGGAGGAGGAGGAGGAGGGGAGAGACTCGAAAATCACGGCGTGCGACAAAAGAACGAGCGAGAGAGAGAGACGGAGTGCAAAGAGCGGGCGCCCGGGACAGGAACTTCGCTGGCTGACTTCTCTCGGCCGCTTGAAGGAGAAAAGCAGCGTTGCTAGAGCTGCTGTTATATATCGCCAACGCTTTAAGCCTCTGCGCCCGCCCGCCCGACAACATCAGCGGGCCTCCGGACAAAAATGAGCAGCAGCACCAGGCTGCAGGTGAGCGGCGTCGCAAGAAGAAAAAAAAAAGGAGGCGAGACGCAGCGAGCCAGCCCTGCCTCGCGAGGCAAACAAAAACGCGAAGGTGGGCGGCGGGGGGAAAAAAGAAACAGGGGGGGGGGGGGGGGGGGGGGGAAAGAAAGGCGCATGAGCGGCTGGTAAGAGGGAGCGCGGGGCAGGGGAGAGAGGCCTCCGCGGACATACGCTGCTGGCGCGGACGCTGAACGAGTTTGTTTTCTACAATTTTCCCACAACGCAAACATGGCCATGACTGGCGATAGATACGGCACAGCAGTAGCAGCGGTAGTAGTGACTAGCACGTAGTAGTACTAGGCCCACCAGCAGCGGGGGAAAGAGAGAGAGAGAGGCACGCGGGAGGGAAGGGGGATCGAGCGGCAGAAGACACCATATAAACACACCGGGAGCGCGAACAGTTCCGCGAGTCCTGAGTCCCGGTCGTTGCCGGGGGAGCGGGAGGGGAGAGCCTCCAGAAGAGCCGATCTGGCCTTATACGATAATGCGACATCGAGACGTTGCTGTACACGCTGCCCGCTCTGCTGTACCTGCTCGGCTCTTGCTACTCTCCGCCAGCGGCATCATTTCGCGCGAAGAAAGTAAGCGACGCTCTAACGCGGAAAAATTACGAGGACGAACGAGAGACGCGTCTGTAGGCCTCTCTCGGCTTTCTATTCGATTCTTTTATTTACTTATTTTATTTATTCTTTATTTTTAAGGCAACAGCCAGCGGTTGGTTAACTCCCTGTGTTTTCGTGATTTTTCCATCTCTGTTTTGACTCCGGACAGTCTGGCTTGGGGAATTGATGATTATGCAACGGACGATACTCGGCTAGTCTGCTGTGGGTGCGCGCGCTGTCCGGATGATTTTTTAATGCGGCTTTACCGAGAATTTTATATTTGAAAATAACAAGTTTTCTTGGATTTGCGGCCGGCGTGTGACATCGGGGCCTGCGAAAGTCGGAGAGGCCGATTAATAATCAGACGAAACGACACGTCTCGCACGACTGCAGCGCGGATTTTGAGCTTTTTTTTATTATTATTTTCGAGCGAACGTATAAAAATAGCTTCAAATGTAACGGGGGAATTCCGATTGCTTGTTAAACGACAATGCAAAGTGTTGAACGATCCGACGTTTCTTGGAACGCACGAATTTCTTTTTTCACTTTATGTCGAAAGATCGGAGGGTGTCTGCAGTGCTTAAGTCAATAGAGCTTTGACTTGACGATTTATAGGTCGTGGCTTTGGATGAGATTTCGGGCAGGCTTTAAATATGAGAAAAACTTTATTGTAACGATGAATTTGAGACAAAAAAAAAATAACGAGAAAAAACATTTCGCAAGGAATTATGAAATTTTTCAAGTTTCACTGTGAATTATGAGCTTTATAGCTTGTTTATGCAAATTTTTTTTATCAAAATCTCCGACTGTTCAATGTCGATGGAAAAACGTAAAAAATCAGAGTCTAACGCATGTTGGTAATGAAAAATAGAATTTAGGTGTAAACGCTCGTCTCGACTTACAGATTATGATGGAGTGCGATTAACCGGCAATTTCGAGAGACTTTATTTCGAACATCACCTGTATTTACAATATTTACGACGTTTGTTATGACGGGGCGGCCAGTTAAAAATAAATAAATGAAAATACGATAAATTCCGCGAGGCCTGGGCACAGAGAGGCTCGTATATGCGCGGAGAGCAAGGAAGCACGTGTGTATACAAAAAAGAGAGATCGACCGACCGAGAGAGAGTGAGTTGAAAAAGACGAGTAGTGGTAATGCCGAGAGGAAAAATCTCGGCCGATCGGACAATGTACACGCGCGCGCTTTGGGACCAAGAGAGAGAGAGAGAGAGAGAGCGCGTTACCCGGGTGTCCCGCCGCTCGGAGGCACACGCTCTTATACGTATAAGTATAGATGTATATGTTGAGACTCTGTTATTCTTGGCTTTTAATATCTCATATTTCGCGAGAGACGCCGTCGTCGACGACGACCCGCCGAATCGTCGTCTTAGTCGTCGCCGGCGAACTTTTTCTTCGCGAACCGATCGCGGCGAGGAGTAAAGAGCCCCGTGCACGAGGAGTAGGAGGCGTGTAACGTCGCGGGGCAATAACTCGCGGCGTGTGTGTTGTGACTACGCGGCCATACGGCCAGACCGCTGGTCGCACGGCTCTCGCGCCCGCACTTTTTTCCTCCGGCTCCCTCGTTCTCTCTCTCTCTCTCTCGCCGCTTGGAGAGCGAGAGAGAGAGAAAAAGCTCTCGCGCTACCAGAAATAAGACTCTTCTTTTAACCTTCGGCGATCTATGAATACTTAGGCGACTCTCGTCGTTTTCGTTCTTTTCTCTTTTTTTCGTTCCCCCCTCTCCCTCGCCTTTTTTTCTTTCTGCACGCGCTATACCCTGCTCCGTCTGCGCCGCGACTTCTCGACCTGACGACATCGCGAGGAGCTTGCGAGATTAACGGGCGAGATATTGGGAAGATTTTTTGTTGATTGTGACGAGCTTTTTTTCCGTTGTTGCCCCCCACCCCCTCCCCCAACCTTGATTTTTTGAGTAACGACGATGCAGATTTATTGTATGTGGACATCGTTTGAGCGACGTTTGGTGTAATTTATAAAAAATGAAAAAAAAAACGTGTCAGAAAATGGCAATAGTGCGATCGTCGTTGATAATTGTGTCAGCGAGTCTTTTGTTATTTGAACGTCGTGGCTGTGGAACAACAGCGCGCGAGGCCGCAAAAAATTTCTTGAATTACACTCGTAATTGAATTAAAGATGAATAGTGATTGCGGTCGGAAAGCAATTGCAAATGGCTGAACTAATCCATAATCCTGCCAAGGTCAATTACAGACTGCTCAAGTGATCGTTAAAGCGCCGAGACTTAAACTCAAACCGGTAAAATCGATTTCCCAGCCGTTGCTTGATTATTCAAGCACCAATCGCCGCTGAGGCTCGCGCGGACTGCCTCCGAGACAAAATGATTGTGCTGCAAGCCCCGCTGCTGGTTGAGCAGTATTTTTGCACCGGCAGCTTCAATTTTCGATGCGAACCTCGCTTTAAATGTAAAATTATCGTCAAGGTTACCTTAATTTTTATTTGTTAATCTGTCATTTTCAATTTTTTGTTACGATTAATAAAGGTCATTTTCTAGAATTTTTTTTAACAATGTCCAATTTTTGGTTATTTAATTCAAAGGTTTTTTTTAATGTACCTATTGTTAAATACAACGTGAAAAAAGTAACGGCAAACAGTATCCTTACCGTAAGAGAAAAAGAAATGAAAAGAAAAAAGGAAAAACTTCAAAAGTCTAACACAAAAAAAAGGAAAAATATTCCGGTCTCTTTTGACTTCTTCTTTGAAAATTTTTCATTTATACGCAGATGCCAGAAAGCTCTCTTAAGAAGATTTTTTAAAACTTTGATTTCATAAAAATTTTTTACACCGCGCAGCTGCAGGGTGGGAAAAAGAAGTCCTTTCACGCGAAATCGCATATAAAGGAAAATAGACTCGCGAGTAAGCCAATTTAAAGTACTTTTAAATTTGAAAACATAAAAAAACTCATTCAACTAAAAAGCCAATTCTTTCTCTCTCACCTACGCTCACACACACACACACACACACACACACGGGGCAAACTTTCATATCTGGTCCACCTAAGATCTCTCAGCCGTATAAAAATTTCCCTCCGTTTTTCCAGCGAGTTATAAATTTCCAAATCCGACCGCACGCGCGGCAAAAGAGACTTGCGCGCGCCCAAAGTCGAAGCTCATATGTGCGTGCACATCCCCCACGCTGGTGTGTCCTCGAAGGCGGAAATCACGCGAATTTTCCCTGTCTGCCGGGGCCAAAGAGAAAGCGCGACTTCGCGCTAGGAGCAGATGGAGAAGGAGGCGCTTGACTGCTTATAGACCTCGGCTGTCGTTTGAAGAATCGGAATCAGATTTGAGCTTGCGGAGCTTCAAGCGCGGCCTGCAAAAGAAAAAGAAAGGGGGGGGGCGAAGCAAGATCGTGACCGGCATCTGCGTCGCCGAGGCTTCGGGGAAGCGACGTTCGCGGAAGCCGCGCAGATTCGCTTAACGGATTATCCACGTTCAGCCTTAGCTGCGCTCTCTCTCTCTCTCGTGGAGTAGGCGAACGTGCGTACGCGCGCGCGTCTCTCGTCACCCGGCTGATCGAAAGGAGACCATCATCCCCCTTCCCACAGCTCGTTCGCCATCCCATAGTCATTGCGACTAGGCTGACGAAGAGGGCTAGACGCAAGATAAAATTTTCATTCTACAAAGGCAATATTGTGCCGGGGGACACGTGTGTAGGGCCCGCTCTACGCCGGCGCTTTTGCCCGCATTCCTCCAGTCTCTTTTGCACGGGACTGATCGATGAAAAATTTATAACGCTTGCTCCTGATGCTCCGATGGAAAAATCGAGCGCTAAGACGGAATAATAAGAGAGCTTCCTATCCCTTAGTCTCTCTCTTTCTCTCTGTGTATTTTAAATCGCATTTTTATGCGTTTTAAGATTTGAAGATCTTTTCTTTGGAAGTCTTTTTATACGGATAAAGGGCTTATTCGAAAGAGAATGCGTATAAAGTTAATGTACGGTGGGATAATGTTAATGGCAACGCTTTGAGTTCGCTCGGAAAATAATGAATTTTTATTTCTACTGGTTTAATTTTATAAAAGTCACTAATTTTCCTTTGACACATCTCGACGTAAACTCCTGTATTTCCAGCTTATACAATTTATGTTTAAATCGTTTCATGAACCCTTACTTTACAATTATTTATCGACAATCGATTATTTTAATTAAAAATTTCAATTAACTTACATTCATCGTTCAAGCGGTAAATGCATTTTAACTATGAACGAACAACGATCTTCCGCGAAACCAAACTGGCCGTCATAATGAACAATACCCGGGAAAATTCCTCGAAAAACAATTAGTAGCGTAAATAAAAGAAAATCTACAGCCGTATTAATTTAATTTTAAATCAAACAACTTCGCCGGCGGTAATCAATCGCAATAGAGAAGCCCTCAGATGCTTCATCTCGCGCTCTCGGACAGTTCGGGTTGTATTCGCCTAAGAGAAAGGGATGTCGAGAAAGAGGCTTCAGTTGAAAAAGTCTTTTAGCAACTCTCGGGTAAAAGGTGCGCCCTGTACGCCAGCGTTAATTTTCCGACGATCAAAATAAATAGGGGCTTCATTAAGGGAGAGCCGGCAAATCTTAGCCCGGCGCACACTTGCTCCTTCTCAGCCTCTTGCCTCGCGCGCTCTAATATACCCACGTGCCAAGGCCCTGAAACGAACTTTCTTACCGCCGCCTCGCGATTCTCACTCTACCTTCCTACCGCACTGCCTTCCCCCAACCCTCTTCTCAGCCTAGTTTCGTAAGACGAGGACCGATAAGTTCCCAAGGCAGGGAGTACCGGGGAGTTTCCTTAAAGCGCCCCAGCCGCCTCAAGAGAGATTTCAATAACTCGGCAGCGCTGGCAAGTGCCCTCCCGTAAATGGAAGGAGCTAAGAAGAGATCGCTGCCGGAAAAGCTACACTTCCAATTATACTCTCTTTCTCTCGTTTGAAATGACAAAAAAAATACAAGAGCAAAGATCCCCTTTCCCTCTCTCTCTCTCTGTCTCTTTCATGTATATGTTTACATATTTACGCAGCGGCAGAGGTGCACCGATAGTTCGCGGAGCAAACGAGGAGGGGAAGCGAGAGCAGCCGCCCAGCAGTCTACCTGCCGCGGACTCTCTCGTCCCGAGTATAGCGCACACACGTGGCTACACTCTTCCCCCCACCTCCTCCTCCTGCTCTCTCTCTCTCTCGACTTGTGCGATTTCTGCAAGCCATAGAGCAAGTGTGTATCGCGCCGGCATATCACGCGCGAGCTCGCGTATGTATCTTTCTCGCTTTTATATGAAGATAAATACGCGAAGCTCAAAGAGAGGGAGGGAGTCTGGCTAGTTAGGCGAGTTATCGCTGAACGACGTTATATACAGCGGCTGCATCTCTCTCTCGGCTCTTCCCCTAGCTGCTACTACGGCTAGTACTGCTTAGAATGTTGTTCGGGCTAATTGATGCGATTGATATTTAGAGTTGAGCCGAGAAGTATCTACCGTCCGAGAGTTAGAGAGATACGAAATTATACCGAATGTGCATGTTGGGCTGCTTGTACACGGGTATACCGGAGATACGCGCTGATTTTTCATTTCGATTAACGAGATGCTGCTTTTATTATTATTATTTACGGTGTTTATCAAGCGGAATTTTAATGTCCTGCGCGATTCGGTCATTTTATGTATTTAATTTGTAAAGTGTATTGAAAAGCTTGCGCGAGCCCTGGGAACGAGGATGAAAGGCTCATGGTGCACACAAGCTGAGAATCGCAAGCAAATAATTTTGCGTGTATGCGTGTGAGCGAGGTTCGTAATATTGTAGCGAAATAATTTAAATATAAATGTGAGCCTCTCTTTCTCTCTCTCCGACAAAATAGGCAATAACGTTTTATCTCGCTCAAGCTTTTTATGACGTAATTCTGGGGGCAGTTGAATAACATACTGTTGGAACAATCAAAATTTTTGATTATACGAGATCGTAAAAAAGGTCTTAAACCCTCTGCTCCTGTATGTTCTTTTTTTTTCTATTACAAAGTTTTTAATATAATATCGGTTGTTCACTCGTTGTAGAGTCAAGGATTACCGTGGAAAAAGCGATATTAAAATGAATAAATAGTAGAGGATTAAAAATAAGGGCGTTGTGTGAAAAAAAGCGAGATTAAATGCACGCGAGATAAAATAAAAGGCAAAATCGTGGAAACAAGTGCACTACAAAATCATTTGAATATGTACATAGCAGCTAGGAGACGATCAACGTTGGAGGAGGAAACGGAGGAGAAGGCGGAGGAGGAGGAACAATGAGTAATCAGCATGTCTCGGCGTGCACAAAACCCTCTTACCATCCGCATTCAAATGGCGCATCTTTGGAAATTCCCCTGGCAGAGAGGATTTAAGCGAAACGACTGTTTCGCGAATAGTCCGAGAAGGCTATTACAGTCGATAGCCGAAGGAGTCATCTAAGGTCGCGACAACGGAGCGGAGCGAGTAAAAAAGGCGAATCAGGAGAAAAGACGAAATAGAGAGAAGAAGTCACAAGCCCCGGCGGAGAGAAAGAAAGGCAAGGCCGGGGTAAGGAGGCGCAGGGAGGGCTCGAGCGAACGTCCGATGAGTCGATATGTTCAAGCTCCGCAGCATCTGGCGGCGGCGGCGCGTCTCCGTTGCACCTCCCGGTGCGCCGGTACGTGTCCAACGGGCGGAGCGTATATAGAGCGGCCAGCAGCAGTAGCAGCAGCACTGCTCTTGGTACGTGCGCGCGAGAGACCGTCTCGGCTCTCCTGCTGCAGCTCGGCAGAGGAGCAGCAGCGAGCGGGGGGAGGGGCCGCCTTGGACTTTGGCGCGCGCGAGCGAGCGAACGTCCTGAGTATGGGCACGCCGGGCCGTACGTGCCTCGGCTGCGTAACGCGCCGATTTCCTCCGTCCTTCTCCCTCCCTGGCCCCTGCCCCTGCAGAGCTCTCGTACCGGTTCGCCCCCTCCGTCTCTCAGTCGCGCTCGATTTCTCGGTCGCGCCGAGAGACCGTAACGTAGAGAGCGAGCGAGAGAGAGTAGCGTCTTGGGCGGTGCGCGCACGGCCATCCCCCTCGAGCCGGCTGCTGCTGCACACACGACCCCGTGTAGAGGTATACACATCGGCCGGCCCCCCCGATCGCGCCGCCAGATTATCGCTATCTCGGCCGAGCGAGAGAGAGAGAGAGCCTGACTGCCGCCGTTATACTGCAGCAGCAGCAGCCGCTCGAAAGGGAAATTATCTCGGCCCCCCTCCCGCACTTGGCTACCCCGCTGATTGACGGTAATATCTTATTTATCGCGCGCGCGCGAGGGAGAGGGTGAGAGAGAAAGCGTACACACGTATACGTTGAGACTCTCTCGCTTGGGAGGGTATACTACTCCCTCTCCGCGTGGACGTCGCGAGCTTTTGACTAATTGACCATGCCGCTTGCAGGAGGCCGAAGGGGGTTTCGTTAACAAATAATTGATCTTAGATTGGCCAGCGGCAAGAGCAATTAAACGTCTTTGTTGGTCGGATATGCTCGATTTTAATTATGAGAGCCGCTGCGCTTTTTCATCCTCTTTTTTTCTCCTCCTCCTTCTCCCGAGAGCTTGCTCTTCCCTCTCGCTCTGTCTCTCTCTCTCTTTCTTTCTCCTTCTTTTTTTTTTATGTATCCTTTGCATGAATATTTAGCCACGCGGAGTTTGGCTTTTCGAGTAAGCGATTTTTATTCATGAGAGTGCGCGCAGTCGCACGTATTTAAAATGCCGCACACGGACAATATTATAATTGACACGGAATTAATCAGTGGCCCAGAAAAGCCTTTTTATTTTACGCAAATTATTCGTACGCGCGCCCGGCCACGCAGCGAGAGTCCGCTGCGGTTTCGCTTCGAAATGAATTCAAACGTATTTTAAACGTTTTTTAACGGGCCTCTATGCGCGCCTGTGTTTTACGTTTGTTTTTAACGTTATTCATTAAGGCGCGAAAAATTCCGATTAACCTGCGCTATCTTGTGATATTGTCATTGATTAACAAAAAACACACGCATCCTTAGCCAATAGACTGAGCAAAAGTCAGAAAAGTATGAAATAATTCGTGCGATTATGAAATTATCGATATTATTTTTGTGGTTAATGAAATGCATGCCCAAGCGAACGAAAAATAGATGTCACGTAGTTTATTTCAGTTTGTGAATTATTTGATCAAATGAAAATAAATTCGTTTCAATGAAGCCAGTTTAACATGCGAAACTATTTCTGTGTATCAATTTATAAATTTTAATGTCCATGATTTAATGTCTATTATTTATAAAACTGATTTATTGATCTCAATTCTTTAAAGTTTATCACGATTACCCAGACTTGACCATAATCAATTTTTTTTAGTTAAAAAAGTGTTCTTTTACCGAACTAATTTTGTTAGAACTAAAAAAAGCTCTCTATTTTCACAGACATATGTTAGTTTAGAAGTGCACATATCCACCAATCTTAAACTTACTATATTTCAACCGAGTAGCTTGTACTTCTCATGATCACTTAATCAAATAAAAAAAATATCGATTTCTCAATTTAATCACCATAAATCCGACTATCGCGATCCCAAAAATATCAGCATCGAACAGAGTAACCAATCCACTTTCTCAAGATATAAAAACGACAGTTTCAATCCCGACCTCATCAATATCCAATCCGGCGTAATTTCATTGTAAAACAGGAAACGATCCAATTCAGCTCAAGAGTACACCATCCTCATAACAAATATCACCGAGAAGAAAAATCCTCGAATCCAATGCGGAGAAATAAAAGAAAGCCCCATAAGTAGTCGTGCACAAAAGCGCCTCAACGTTCGCACCCAGCCTCTCTCTCTCGCGAATCTCTCTCTCTCTCCCTCTCATCAAGCACATAAACGATAGTTGACGTCAATTAATTTCGCTAGTAATTCGTGCCGGGCGTGCAGCAGCAGCAGTCCCGACGGCGCGCTCGCGCTGACGTAAGCTAACCGGCGCCCACGGGAGTCCAAGGCGATTCTGTACTGCGTACATACACATAACAGGCGAGGTCGTGCGCCTGAGCGACGCGGAGAGTCGAATACACCAATTGTTTCCGGAAACCTGCCGAGACGCGCCGCGTGCAGAGTCAGCCGAGGCTATGTATATATACATATATATCGATGAATGACGGCGCGATCGAGGTGTCAGTGAAAGGGGCTCATCGTCATAAGCGATAAGTATGTTTGCATTCCTCGGCTTCTTTTTCTTCTTCTTTTTTTTTTCATACGCCGGGGATCGTCGGCTCTTCGGTTTTCACTTAGCACGCGCGCCGATAATGATAGTAGTCGGGCCCTGAAACGTTTTGTTCGAGGAGATCGATTTACGCGAGCTTCTCTCTCCGTGTGCACGTATGTATGTGTACGCGAGCGCGAGTATCGATTAGTTCAGTTTTTTTTCTATAATAAGAAATGATTTGCAGTTACTACCTCGATTACGCTTATATTTAATTCGTTGCTTACCAGATGATTATCCTATTAACTTGACACGGATCGGCATTTAAGATCTATACCGTCAGCTTTTTGCATGAAATTCAAACAAATACTTAATTAATAAGCGCTCTCGAGTTAAATATCGACGTAAAGTGATGTAACCCCGGTGGGGCGGGGCTTGGTGCTGTAAGCTCAAAGGAATCCGCGATGAGACACATAATCGTTGCAGTAGCGAATCGAAGAAGAAAAAAAAAGATGATGGTAAAAAAAACCAGCCGTATCTGAAATCGATTTATCAAAGGAAAACGTACGTGTTTCATTCGAAATTATTAATCTTACTTCACGCCTGTGTCTATTATCAGCGAATCGGCCTTCGCTTGCCGAGCGCTCGTTCGTCAATTACACGTAAGCTTCGCGGATTTTCCGACAAAGTCACCAACGGTTTTGATAAATTTAAATAATAATTATCAACGAGCTCGAATCGTATGTTTTTTCTCTTCGTCGCAGCCGTCACACGCGTCGAGGTTGATTTAATTAAAATTTAGTGAAAATTGGGTTATCGTTACGGCGCGCTTTTCTTCGAATTCCCCTGCTAATTTACTAATTAATCACGCGCGCTAGCTGCAGACGGGTCGAATACATTTTTCTCGCTGCCTGATATCCGCATATACGTGTCGCGTGAAAAATTGGCCGATAACATATACGATTCGTTATGAAAAAAAAACGAACGCACTGAAATGAGTCGGATGTTTTAATTAGGCGTGAGTTATACATATACACGCGCAGGAGAGGCGGTAAGCGATTCCGCGGTAGGTCGGGCCTGACACTTTAATCAATCACTTACACAAGGACGCATCATCGTCGTCATGAACAGAAGCAGCAGCAACATCAGTGGTACAGTTGCAACGGAATCTCGCGCGGGCGTTTATTGCTGGAAAAACGGAAGCGGCCCCGGGGGAGATTTATAAAGCCAGACGAACGGGGGGAAGTCGGCTGGCTTATTGAGATCGCACGAGGGAGCAGAGACAGAACAAATAGAGCGCAATACACATCCCTTTCGAGTGCGTTGAGCTTGACGACGCGTAATCATCATCATCATCATCATCCGCGTATCCTTAGGCCCAGACGTTTCTTTATCTCTCGCTCCTCTCAATTATGGAGAAAATCAGGAAAGCACGGAGAGAATGACAGGGCATTGTTGCGTTGAGAATGGAAAAGCTCTCTGTCTCTCAAGAGAGTGGGGCACGTTGTTGCGCATCTTTTCCATGCGAAAGGGGGCCAGTAAGGAGGAGAGGGGGCAGGGGGACGACCGAGCGGCGCCGGTGTTTCTTATTAAAATCGTCCAGCGGGGGGAGGAGGGATAAATGGGTCAGCCGGTGTGCGGGGTGGATTGTCCGCCGAGGGGGAGGTTTTGCGCGATCCCGAACGTGTGTTTTAAGGTCGGTGGGTTAAGGTGGCGTTGCTTTGCCTAGGAGATAGCTAAGGAGAGCTCTAGTTCTCGGTATTTTTAATTGCGCCGTTTTCTCCGCGCTCATCCGATATATTTTTCCGGGCGGCGGCGACGACGACGATGCTCGCCTCTCTCTGGCTTGCGCTGCTCTCTCTCTTTCTCTCGCACTACGCCACGGAGCACACAGAGCCCCGCCGTGGAGGCGCCCGCGCGCCCGACGGCTTTCGCCGAATCGCTAAATTTAGCGCGACGGCCGCCACCGCCACCGCACCACCGCCGACTTCTTCTTCTTCTGCTGCTTCTTCTTCAACGCGCCGGGCTAATTAATTTATCGTCTCGAAATTATGTAAGTGAAAAAGAGAAAGAGTGTGCGTGTGCGTGTCGAGAGCGAGAGGGGAGGTGTAGCTCTCTCGCTTTTTCTCTCTCGCAAACAAACTTTATTTAGATCGTTTGCCGTTTTTCTTTTCGCACACTTTCGCGCACCGTATTCAATTCGAAGGCGCGCGCGGTTCTCCTTTTTCTTTTTTTCTCTCTCTTCCCTCTCGCTTCCTCGTAGGCATCGATCTAAAACGAGAGCTTCGAAAGAAGAGCTTGCGATTTGTATACGCGTACGCGCTTGCTATACGTTTATACACGGGCAGGCCCCGAGCCTCACCAAAATTATCCATCCAGCCGGAGGCTAAGCGAACAATAACCCACAATTACAATGGGGCAGTTGATGATTGTCGAAAACAATGGAATTATCAAATTCCGCATAACGATCGATATAGTCGCCTACACCAAATAGATGGACTGGGGGGGCAAATCATCGATATGATAATCATCGGCGAGGACGACTGAATGTACAAAGCGCAGCCGTTTGCCGAGCGGATGGACGCGTACGCCGGTTGACGGATAGAGTCAACGAAAGCACTCTCGAAAAAGCGTCGCCTTTGGTCGAGCCGAAAGAGAGAAAGCATCGGGAAAGTCCGATGCTCTGTAAGCTCCGAGAGCTCTAGGCCTGTCTTTTTTCCGGCTTAGCCGTTGCCTCTTCGGTCTACGCGCTTATGCGCGCGCGCAGACTCCTAAGACTGTGCCGCTACTGGGCGACGTGCAACCTACTTAGCCAAAAGAAGAGACTGAGCAGCCGGGGCTTATCGACGCCCATGACGCCGCGCAAAATCTCTCGGAAAGATATTGGCAGGAGAAGTTGGGCTGTGGATAGACCGAGCTGGATATTAGGTGGTGTTGCTCCTTTTTTTACCTTTGGCAAAAGCACATTTCGATTAGCGCGTAATCGTATGCAAACAAACGAAAATGTTCAATGCTACGAATTAAAAGCAAGAGGTTATATTGTTTATTGCCGATTTTACTAGCGCGTGAAATGAAACGTTCTTTTTATTGTTCTTATTTCATTAAATCGAAGATCTGTAGTTAAGGACAGCAAGTGTAGATCATCGGTCACTCGAAGGCGGCTGGAGAGTTATCGCTAAAGTGAAACACTTGAAGCGATGACGAAAAGCTATATAGCGCGGCAAACAAAGTATCGCACGCAAGTATCGCGCGAATAAGAAAACAAAAAGAAAGGCAAGAATAAAAGAAAGAGAGGAGAGAGGGAAAGGGAATATAAGCCAATACGATGATGGGGGGTGTGGGTGCTGCTCTCGGGGTCCGGAGAGGAGAAGGGGGAGGAGCAAAAAAAGCAAGAAGTAAAAAGCGACAACTGAATCAAGCGCGAGACAAAGTGAACGAAAGAAAGAAAGATATGGGTGGCATAATGAGAGAAGGCTCGAGCACATCGAGCCGGCGTCGGCGGTGTAGCGAGGAGGTTGGGAGGTGGGGGGAAACTGAAGGAGAAGACAGCAAGGAGAAAGAGAGAGAAAGAGAGGAAGAGAGAGAATCGGGCTCTGTTATAGTCTTCGATTACGAATGGCTCGCTCTCGAGCATCTATATCCTTCGTTGCCCGAGTCTCAAGTCCCTCTCTCTTTCTCTCTCTCTTGCGCGCGCGCGGTCTCTTCTCTCTCTCTATATATCTATATACACAGAAACGTGCACGTCGTGGCGCGCACAGAAGTAAGGACGGGTTTCCGATTAAGGCCTTATAATTGACGTCTCGGTCGCGCCGCAACGCCGCTTCTCTCTCTCTCTCTCTCTCTCTCTCTCTCTCTCTCTCTCTCTTTCTCTCTCTCTCTCTCTCTTGGCTTCTCGATGTGGTTGCCCCTCCTCGGCGGCGCGAGGCTTATAGTCGTCGTCGAGTCTTAGTCAGCGTCCGGCTGCGTTTCGCGCGTCGCAGCCTGCGTGTATATGCGCGTGCGGATCAACGAACCGGCGCGCCCGCGCGAGAGACTCTCCCGGATCGCGTTCTATATCTCTCTCTCTCTCTCCCGAGCGAGAGCTAGCTATATACTGCTGCTGAATGTCTCGCGCTATTTTGTGCTAAGACTCGGGAAAGGAGGCTTTCAAGTTTTTCGACTTTGCCGCTTGTCGACGACGACGACTTTGCCTTGTTATCGCGAGCCCACATGTTTTATGCCTGTAACTGGGGATACGTGTGTGTCTGTGTATGCGTAGGTGACGCTGATCGAGCTCGCGCAGCTTTGAGCTTGCGCAAGCTTTCTGAGACTGAGATTTGTTTGCCGGCAGAGCTCAAAGTTTTCACACCCTACAGCCGATTCCCCCCCCCCCCCTCACACGACCTTCCACCTACGCCGATAAAACTTTATTTATGCAGGGGATTCGAATTTAACTTGACGCGCGGATTTGGGATTACTTTGTCGCTCTGACTATTATGTATATCTCGCGAATACTTTCGCCAACTCGTTATCTCTCCCTCTTCCTCTGCAATTTGCGAGCGATATTCTTTATTTCTTTATTTGCGCGAGAAAAATAATAAAAAATATCGCTTCACAAAGTATAAGGATTTCTTTAAATTTTCAAGCTTCCTTCCTCTCGCAGTGCAATTTTTCTATATCATGCTGCGAGAGAAGTTACATTTTCGTCCATTATACCGCACGGCCGAATATTTTTCAATAGGATACACACCCACACAGAGAAGGCGAAGCTCGCAATCGAGGAGCTGTCGGGGATCGGCGCGAGCGCACACAGTGGAATCGATAATATTTCAATCCATCGCGCTGGCCACACAAGCTAAGCTCGAGGAAAACCTTGGCCAAGCCTGGTTTAGTGCTTCCACCGGACCTCCCCTCCTTCCGACAAAAGTCTACTCTGCTCCACATACGTCGGTGGTGTACGCAGCAGAAGGCAGAGTCGGCATTCGCAGAGGGAACGCAAGTCTAGGACGCGCGATAAAATCAATAACGACACATATAGATGGGCACATAGACAAAAGCCAGAGGCCAACGGGGGGGGGAGGAGGTCGAGCTACATGCATATCCATGCATCAATTGTCAGAGCGGTGGATTGGGCGGCCTTTCACGCCCGGCTACACGCTCTCGCAAGCTCTATATGGGGGAGAGGGAGAAGAGGCTCGGCATCGTCAGACTCAGCCAGAGGAGGAGGGGCTGCAGCAAGGCAAATCTGGAGCGAAACCGAGACGCTGGGGCTGACTAAGTGCTCCGGGACATTAAGTCCCTCATTACGCGCGTCGGTCGGATGGTGGGGGGGGGTCGAGCTTGCGGGATTAGCGTTTCGATTTGTACGGGAATTGACGGAGGCGCGCCTACACAAGTGATTCCGCAATGCGCCTCCGTCCGGATATACCGAAGGGGGGAGAGAGAGCGGACTGCGTGTGTGCTCTCGGTATATAAGACAGGCAGATGGGAGAGAGAGGTAAAACGAGGGAATTGCGTTGCTGATTCTCTTCTGGCGTTGGCGGCGGCTGCAGTCTCGGGACGCTGGGGCGTAACGAGTTTGGGAAGCCCTGCGAAACCCGAGCGAATTGCGATAGACGCAGCAGCTATACGGCGATAGGGGGGGGGCAGAGAGGGAGATTGAGCGATGCGAGACGCTCCTTTTAAAGCGGTATACCTTATACACTGAAATGTTTATTGTTCGAGTCTCTGCACTGCCAAGGTATTTTGGGATTTCGTTTGATGAGCTGTGTACTCGGCCCTCGCTCTCTCAATGCCCGATCGTTGAGAAATGCTCGGCTGATATATAAATGCGCTAGTTTTAAGGCCGAAAGAATGTTGTGTAATTAAAATGAGCGCTGTGCTTTACGCTTGCGCAAAGGGCCATTTGTTACTGTTAATTCGGTCTCGAGAATTAATGTTTACAGGGGGGCCAGAGAGGGTGGCAACCACTGTCTGCTTAGTTGAGTGAATTTTAAGGCGAAGTTGTACGTTTTTATTTTTCTTTTCGTCGTTTTTAATTGTACTTTACGAGAAATGCTTTTTGCTTGCTAATTTCTTTCTGTTTATCTCGATCCTGGCTACGCGTTTTTTTTTTACTTCGTGGCAACGATTGAAGTGCAATTTCGTCGCGCATTTTATTTTTTATCTCTCTATTAAATATTTACATAAAATGTCTATCTTCAGAGAAATTTTTTTTTAAATCGTGTTAATTAATTTTTAAATTATAATGACGCCCTTTGCGGACCTTTTGAAAAGAATTTATCGCTGCTGAAATAAAATCTTTTAAATTACAAAGTCAGTCGAGTTGATCTAAATTTTCTGATGTTATTTCAATTAAAAATTCTTTTGATCCCGCCGCTTTAGCAATTAAAAAGAATGAAATGTGGGCAAAAAAAAGTAATTTAAAAAAAAATTACTCCAATCTCGCGTAGAATATTACGAAATTAAATTATTGTTATCGGTAAACAAAAAGGAAAATGGCGAATTAACTCGCAGGACGGTGGGTAAAAATTTTCGTTTTTAATTCACTTAACGACAAATCCCATTAATCAGTCATTGTTATCAAGCCGATTTTTTTTCGAAGCTTTGTAAACTTTTGTGTACGCTAAAGCAAACACGCGGAGATATCCATTGGGCACTAACACTTTTGAAAAATCGGTTTTTCTGATTCATTGGCTCATGAAACACGGCTCGGCCAAAATCCCCCGTGTTTATTTCATGTATCGAAGGAGGAGGGGGGAGGAAGCTTTGCGCACGAGCGTAACACAATGCTCGCGCGGACGTTTCATCTACATTTACCATTTCGCACGTAAAATCTGATGGGCTCGGTAAAAGCAGGGCCAAATTTTTTGTAATTTTCTGTAACGATTTGCATAGGCGTGTCGCATCGGAAGGCGGTGAAAAAAATAGAGAGAGGGTGAAAAAGAAACGAGTGGAACGCAAACATACGCATAACGAGCGAGCTCGAAAATCAACACTGCGACATCGAGCCTGGGAAGTTCCGGAGCTTACGAGCAGATGGGAAAACATATCAATAAAGTGACTAGCGAAACTCTCTGGAAAAACGTTCTTCTCTAAAAGAATTGCAAAGCGAGCTATCTTTTCTCTTTCGAAACAAGCATAAAAATCGAAAAATTCGAATGGTTTTGCAGAAGCGCAGCTCGTTCTATCCCTCCCCCTCCCTCTGTGACTGTTGTAGGTGTAAATAAAGCCTTTCTCACTGTGCGCCCCCGATGCCGGCCGGCTAGTTCGCGTGTAATAAAAAGTCGTAACGATGAAGCCACGTTGCCCGAAATCTTTTTATTTATTTTTTTTTCTTTTCAGAATATGCACGAGAGTTTTTGTGTCGAACGCCACGCAGTAGTAGTAATAGCGCGCGACGTTCCAGTCTAAAGGTCAGGCTTTTATATCCAATACCGTATACAAATGTTCAGTGGTAACAGACAGACGTGGTGCGGCTTTTTTGCAAAATGCCCATACGTATCCTTGGTATACGATGTCAAAGGCCAATAATGTCGTGTAATTAATTTCAAGCTGTTTACCTTGTTTCCTCGAGCAATATCCTATATTTAATATATCGTTTCGAATTGTACGCTCGACTCTTGGCAATGATATTAATTACAGCTTTTTGCCTGCGCGTCGTTAGCGTTATCAAAATAATAAGCAAAAAACAATCTATTAACAAAACGTTATATTGGCTCATTATTCTCTCGTAGCCGATCCAGCTTGAAATAACTCAAAAAAGAAATTCGATTAAGAAGCTCGTGAAACATAGACAAGGCCATTACTAACATCTGCGGCGATCATTCGGAGCGGGCGTGTTTCAGCGCGGCCGAATAAAACCTAAGGAAAATTGCAAAAGCAAACGTCAACGATCAGTCTCGCGTCGCTCAAACGTTACAAAATCAACCGTCATTGTTTATCGTAAACGACGTTCGCGTTTCATCGGTTCTCTCTCCGACGCACACACACAACAGAGAGAGCATCGAGCCACCGGATGGACAAGAGCTCTCGTTTTCTTTTTTTTTTCGAAAATAAAACGGACTATACGAAACGACGGACATTGCCCTATCGAACTACGAGCGCAGTGCCATAGACACATAGCCAGCGGACAACGTTATTTCTTCGTAAAACATTCGTAAGCTCGCAAGCTCCTCCCTCTCTTTCCCGAACGAAACGAGACATGTCGATTCCTCCCCTCTTTCCTGCACTGTCCCCCCGCTTTTCGACACGCGTAGGAATTACGCAGAGATGACAGAATTTTGCCGAAGCGGCCCCGTGATTCGAATGGTAATTCCGTGTCCGACCGTGAAAAGTACGCGGGCGTGCGCTTGTTAACCCCCGCGGAAAGTGTGCGAGCGCGTTATCGACCGGAGCGCCGCCACCGCCGCGACGACTGTTTATTTTTCCACCCTCCTTCGCTTCGTTGCTGATGGGCTGCGGTGTATTTGGATAGAATTAGCGTGCCTCTAGCTTGTTACATTCGCCCGACGACATTTTTTTGATGGAGAGAGAGAAGGGGCTGGCAGACAGGAGAAAGAATATTGCGAACGTCTAGGCTGCTAAGGGAGGACTTGGGGAAGCAAGTAGAAACTTTGCGCCCGAGTGCTTTTGTATTTACAGCACACTTTGCCGAGTAACTACGATTGTGTATTTACAGCGGGCAAACGTAAATATCGCTTCTGTTTTTCAGGGAAATTATTTATTCCCGAGCCTACCTGACGCCCTTTTACGCGGGGACCTATGAAAGTTTTAATCGGTCGTTTCTACTTTTCTTTTTGTTTTTTTTTTATTTTTCGAAAGTTTTAATTTTTATTTTCCTATTTCGCAATGTTCGAAAGAGGCCATTTTGTACGGTGTTCTCTTTTTTATTATCATAAATTTTCATCGAAAATATATCGCAGACAATGTATTGACTGTGAAGAAACGTATTTTTATTGTTGAATACATGTAAATAATTTCTATTTCTATCGATGGCATTTATTGTCATCGGACTTAATTAATCAAATGTGAAAGCCCAAAAAAAAAGAGAGCCGGCGAAGTTTAAAAAGTTTTAAGTGCTACGAGAAAAACTTGTGTCACATCGACAAATCATTCTCCCTCTCTCTCTCTCTCTGCTCTCAGTCTGTCGCATCTATTCCGCCGACGAAACGCCCAAAAATAACTTAATGCCCCAGATTTTTCCCCGGCTAACTTTCTAATTATCTCGACAAATGTCTCAAAACTCTCCGGAGAGCGATCAATGCGAGAGCCAATAATTGTATTGCGTCTACGATAGATCTCAATACTACATCCGTAACTTTTTATACACCGGTCATTACGATCTAAAAATAGATGAACCAATAACCTTTGAAAATGAAACTTTAAAGATTTTAGATTGAAAATAACTTTTAGCGTACGATTTTTACAATAAAATAAAAAACTGTCGAAACAATAGTATTTAATTAATTGGATACAATTGACGCCACCGTATAACAGGCGTTACGGGTGTGTCGTTCAATCGAAATGTTACGTCAGCTAACAAATATCATGAAATTTTAAAGTTAACCAATTTTCTATTACACAGTACATCGGTGAAAACTTCATTGTAAATAAAAAACCATCACGCGATGTAAAATTACTTTTTTTTTCTTTTTCTACGATATTCGCAGACACACACAAAAAAATAACAAGATGGAAATGCGGAAAATTTAAAATTTCACGCGGCTACAAAACCGAAAATATGGAAATTCGCGGGTATACAAGATTCGAAAATGACGAAGGCACAATTTTTGCTGACAAATTGCTTTTCGACAATGTTTGGTCGCAGCCGAGTGCGCGCTTCGAGAGAGAGGGAGAGAGAGAACAGCCTCGGCTATTTGAGCTTAATTAAAAACGTCGGTAGTTTCCTAAACGTTCTTGGCAATAATCATGCGTTTCTCAGCCAAATTTTCAACGATGAATCGTTGCCGTTTAAAACATACTTCCCCATCAACTGTTGTTGCCAGTCGTTGAGGAAAATGATAGCCGGTCAAAGTAAAGAAAGAACGAAAGAGAAGAAGAAAAAGAAGAAGTAGGAGTAGGAGGAGTAGAAAACTCACCATAATCAGGACGAATGACGGCCTGCACGGCCTGCTCGTTCTTTTTGCTGCGTATGACCGGCTCGCCGAGGATCGTGAAGTTCCTGGGTCCCACGCGGTTCACAAACACAAGATACACTTTACCCCGCTTGATATTAGCCCTAACCACTCCATTAGCACTAAGATTGTCGCGGTCCTTCTGCTGCTGCTGCTGATAGCTCCTGGCTCCCTGGTTCTGCTGCTGCTGCTGCTGATCCTGGCCGGCGTTGCCGCAGATGGTCGACTTGCCCGGCACAGTCTTGTCGCGGAAGTGCAGGCGCACGCTGTCGTTCTTCTGCAGGGGCAGGAAGCCCGGCTGGCTCTTGTAGACCTGCCTCACCTCGAACGTCACGGCGTAGTTCGAGCCGGGCTTGCGCAGGGAGGACATGCTCCGGGCCTTGCCCTCGAACACCGTCGGCGCGAGGTACGCCCTGTTCCCGACGTCCATGTCCGGGCACCAGTTGCGGCCCCGGCAGTTGTTCCGGGCCCGGCAGCGCCGGCGCTGCTCGCGCGGCGAGTCGCTCCGCGTGCGGTTCCGGCCCCGCTGCTGCTGCTTGTTCTGCTGGCTCGGCTGCTGCGGCTGCTGCTGCTGGGGCTTGCCCAGCGAGCGGGTGACGCGGCTCCGCGTCTCGGGGAGCGCCCACCTGGGATCGACCGGCGCCTCGAGACCCCTCGTCGTCGACTCGTTCGCGTAGTGCGCCAGCTGCTGCTGCTGAGGGGCCGAGTAGCCCGGCTGTCGGCGGTCCCCTGGGAGGCCGATCTCGGCAGGCCCCCCGGACGTGTCCTCTTGCGCTTGTAACTCCTCGCTGCTCTCCTCCTGCTCTTCCTCCTCATCGACATCGTCGTCGATGTCATCATCATTCAGCTCGTCCTCGGGCTGTTTGGCGTCCCTTCGCAGGGACTGGAAGCCCGCGAGCATCGGGGGCAGCCGAGGGATTTCCACGTGTCCGCGATGCCTGAGCCGGCTCCGCCTCTCGCGCACTTCCATTAGCCGAGATTGCAGCCGGAGCCGGGCGAGCCAGGCGCTCTGCCGGCCGCCGACCACTGAATTCTCCTCCTCGTCTTCCTCTTCGCCAGCTCCTCCTCCTCCTCCTCCGCTGTCGTCGTAGGCCCTGTTGCGGAGGAAGAGCTCCTCCCTCGGGCTGGGGCCGAATATGATGATCCTGCCGCTGCTGCCGGTCGTCGGCCGTTCTCCGTTGTTGCGGCTCCTGTCGGGGCTGCTCCTGAGCAGGCCGTAGGGGGCCAGGACCGAGGAGGAGGAGGCCGACGTCGACGGCGAGGATGAGGCCGAGAGGGCGCCCCACCAGCCGCCGCTGAGGAGTCCGGCGATCAGTAGCAGCGAGGAGCACCACATCGTCGACCTTGGGATCGGCTCGCGGCCCGATCTACCGGACCGGCCGGTTCTCTCGCTGGGCGCAGCAGCTTCGGGGGCCAGATGCGAAATCCTCCCCGGCTGGCCCGCTGCCGCCTCCGCCAGCACCACCAGCTCCTCCTGCTTGTCGTCTGGTCGGTGTCGTTTATTGCCGCCGCTGCGGCAGCTCGAGCGTCTATCGGCGAGACGGGCCGCCAGGCTTGCACCAACACAGTCTGACCGGTTGCCGGCGTACGTCGGTCGGTTGGTGGTCCATTCACGAGGCGTTGCGCCGCAGTGGTACGATCAAGCGCTGGACGTCTCCTCGGGCTCGGGCTGCTCTCGCTGCCGTCAGCACCAGCTGCCTGCCGCGGCTACCATCGCTGCTCGCGCAGCCGCTGCTCCCGCGAAGCGCCGCTGGGCTACGCCTCATTTTGCCTGGCTGATCGCCCCTGAGCCCCCCCGTAATCCCCCCGTCTTCTCGTCTGCCGCGTGTCTGGCCTTCCCGCTGCAGTCTCTGTGCTCGCGTGTATGTGTGTGTGTCGGCTTTTTCACTCGCGCCTCACCTCCACCTACGTCTCTTCTTCTTCGTCTTCTTTTATTCTTCGTTTTTGCGCGCTCTCTTTCTCTCCTTAGAGCCTCGACGGTGATTCCAGCGGGCCGAGCGGCGAACTACTCATCCTCGGCCTCTTCTTCGCTTCGCTGTCCCCTCCTTCGTTTCGCTTAGATGAAGTTCGCGTGGCTCGAAGGGCCACCGCCGTCGCTCGGTGCAACTGCTGCCTCTTGCAGCCTATATAACGCGCAATCGTTTCTCCTCTCTCTCGCGCACACTCTCGCACTCACTTTTGACTTTAAATACCGCGCTCGGGGTTAGCGCTCGGACGCGCGTGTATTCTCGGAGCAGAGGCAGAGAGAGAGAAAGAGTGACGGAGAGCGAGCGAGCGAACGAGCGTACTACTGCAGGCTCTTCTTCCTCCTGCGCTTACTCCAGCCCGTCGCTGCTCCTCTTAGCTTCTGCTTGCCACTGGAATCCGCGATGAGCTTGTGGGCTTGTCGGATTGTCCCGATGCCCATTAATTACGAGCGAACGAGCGGAGCGGGATCTCACGGCCGGATCCGGGATTGTCGTGCTGGCCTTTGCTCAGGCGCTGCTGCCTCATACTTTGCCCCGGGAGTTCGGTCCGCGGAAGCTCCGGCCCGGAGCGCAGGCAAATCCGGTGCTTCAAAGACTCGCGGAGGTTGGAGAGTGGCACAGCTGACTGGTACTTGGGCTTCTGCTCTGGTCTCGTGGCGCACTGCAGCTTAGCCTGGCGGAGCGTGAAGAAGGAGCTATGATGTAGCTTCGTCGTCGTCGTCTCCTCGCGGTTGATTCGCTCCGGTAGCATCATGTGTCTTTTGCCCGACCCCCCCGCTCGCTCTGCGCGCGCCGATAACAATACTCTTTATGGCTCGCGCTCTCGACTCTCCCTCCCCCGGCGCTGCGCAGCACACTGTCTCTTCTCCGCTCTCCTTGTTCTTCCTCCTTCTTCCAGCTTGTTCGTCGAGCGAAATATTCTCACGGTGTATATCGCGAGTGGAAAAAGAGAAACGGGGGAAGAAGCACACTCACGTCGATGGCACACGGACACAACGCGCTCAAGATATCGAGTCACAACAAACTTTATCACTGGACGGGGGGGAGTTAAAGGGAAGTACGCTGTGTCAGGCACGTGTCAGCCGAGCCGCCGGCCCGATGACCGGCCCACGAGCGCGCCTCTGACATTTTTAAATGGCCCGCGCGCCGCCGGCCTGCTGCTGCTGAGCGGCCCACGTGCCGAGCATCCCCCGGCTTCCTTCTTCTCCTGCACTTGCTCTAGTCCTGCAGACGACACCACACCTGTCCTTCGCCTCGCTTGTCCTTTGTGCGAAAAACGACGCACTGACGGTTCACTGTAAACAGGCTGCTCCGGCTGAGAACACTCCACACTTTGCGTATCTCGACGACGGATTACGGTAAGTTTATCTCGATAATCCCAGGACGTGTGTCAGTTCATTGGTATCGCTTTCTCTATCGTGTGAATAGGACGATAAACGTGCGTGGACGTTAATCTGGGGGCGATTGGTTAAAAAAAAAAAGAAAGAAAAAAGGTAAAGGAGGAGCGGCCAAGTGCTTGGCACACTGGCTCTCTCTCCCTCTCGCTGACACGGGGGAAGGCTCGGGCGCGCGCGGCGGTTCAAATTAGACTGAGCGGCCCGCTCGCGCGCTCCCGAGGCCGGGCACGCCGGCAGCGCTTGTTGCGGCCGGCGCGCGAACCTCTGCGCGCGCATACAGAGCGACAGAGAGAGAGAGAGGGCCGCCGCACTCACACACCTCGCCGCGAGGAGGAGAGTCCCTCTCTCTCCCTCTCACGTCCGACCCCCGAGAGTCAGCACACGCAACGATATATAGAGCACGTAGCATGCCCCTAGCAAGAAAGAGAGAGAGAACGAGGGAGCCTCTCTTTCGGCGATGGACTTGTCTTGCTATATACGCTCTCTCCTCTCTCTCTCTCTCTCTCCCTCGCTACGCCCGGCGCGGTTATTCCTGCTCTCTTTTGCCCTCTGCTCCCGTCGTTCGTGTGTATACGCTGTGTACTGTATACGCTTGGAAACGAGAGAAAATAAAAAGAGGAAGTTTGAGGGATAGAAAGAGAGAGAGTGAGAGAGAGAGAGAGAGAGAGAGAGAGAGAGAGAGAGAAAGAGAGAGAGAGAGAGGCCTAGACGTAGAGAGAGAGAGAGAGGAAGAGCAAAGACTAGAGCAGCAGTAGCGGCGGCGGCGGCTGCGACATCGGGAGCGGCCGCTAACGCAGCCGTGCTTCGGCCTTTCTCTTCTTCCTTCCTTCCGTTCTTCCTTCCTCTACTCGGCGCGCCCCCCACAGCTTGTCGCCCCGTATACGCGCGTGTCTCCGCTCCCTCCCGCCTCTTCTAGCGTCCGCTCGCACGGAACGCCAGCAAAGTCGTCTCCGCGTCGTCGTTGTCGTCTTCGCCGACGTCGTCTGCCTCGTCGTCTTCTTCGGAGTCGGCTTGCTCTTCTTGCTCCTCGTAGTCGTCGTCGGTGGTGCGGCGGCGGCTGCGACGTGCCACTCGTCCCCGTCCCTCTTTCCTTCCTTCCCCGTAGCTTCTCCTTTTGTCTCTCGCTTGTGCCACTTCCTTTTTTTCCCCTCACGTCCCTCTCGCCCTTTTACACTCTCTTGATTCTTCTTTTCGGGGCTAGAGGGGCGAGGAAGGTATAGGCAGACGCGCCGTGTGTTGCGCGCTTTGATTTGCGTGCGCGCAAGCCTCACAGCAAGAGCGAGAGAAAGAGGCAGAGAACGAACGAGGGAGCGAGCGAGTGGGAAAGGCAAAGCTTATCTGATCGGGCTGTCGCGTGTTCGCACTTTCGCTGGCGATTCGTGTGTGCCTGCTGCTTTTTATCGGGCCCCGCCGCGAGTTGTACGTTTTAATTTCCCGTTTGCCCAGAGAGACGGAGGAAGTTGGAGAGCAGGGCGCGGAGGCGCGGCGCGAGGGAATTGTCGGCTCCGGGCATCGTGTAGTCTTTCTCTCCCCCGCCTCCCCCCCCCGCACACTGACTACTCTCTCTCCCTCTCTCTCTCTTCCCTCTCCCCCCCCCCTTCACCGCCGGCGCCGCATGAGAGCTCCGTTGGGGTTTTGAATTTCTTGCTTTCAATTAGCCCCGCGCGCGGAATGGCAAAAAGAGTGAAACTGATACTATCGCCGCGAACTTTGCGCCCGGACGCGCTACGCGCGAGAGGATATGGCGTTGCCCGGCGCTTCCGGCCAATTCCCCCTCCCCGTAAGAGAGGACGCCGCGGCCGGCGGATCTTTTTTTTCTTTCTTTCTTTCGCCTGCGACGTTCAATTGCTATAGATCGGCGATCAAACGATCGGGAGAGGGCTTTTTCCGTTTTTCTCGTTTTTCATAATTTCATAGAGGCGAGGAATTAAAGTAATCGCTTAGCTAGGAGAGTGTGGCCATTGAAATTATAGCCGATAGCTCGTCGAGATAGGCGAGGAAAACGGGCTTACAATAACGACTGAGAGAGAGGGAGAAAGGGAGAAAAGTGCTGGTAAGCCATTTTCTCAAGACTTATTGTGCAATCAGATGAATTGGCGAGCCGACGGAGAAAGAGGGGGAAATAATATATATATATACAGAGCAAGCGCGCGTATGTATATAGATATAGAAAAAAAAAAGTTGTCGATCCGAATCGCGACAGGCATGTGAAAATTCGTTGGCAGACAATAAAAATAGAGGCATTACCGACTCAGACGCAATCTTATAAATTCAATCCTCGAAGCTGGCGCAGACAGAGGAAAAAGACGGATTTTTCCGTGCGAGATGGAACGCAAACTGTTTGCCAATCAAATCAATTTATGGGGATTCGAGTGAATGAATTTTTCTCTCGTTTCGACTAATGCCTTATATCCACTCCCTCCTACCAAAACCTACTCGGCCTTTTTCGAGTCTACACGTTCGATAAAAGTTGCGGAAAATTTATTATCGCGGAATAATTTTTTAGAGCGAGCAGGAAAAAAAAAGTATGTAAGCATTATAGCGATTACACGGGTCTTAACAAGTGTTTATTTTTAGCCGTGATTTTATTCGTCGCGGTGTAATAAAGATCGAATCGATAAAAAATTTTGCATGAAAGCTGCTATTTTTGAATATTTACGAATAAATAACGAGGCACGAAAGGCAGAGATACGTCTCTATAAAGGATGCCGTTACGTTTCCGCCGAGTATAAATGCAAAAACGCGCTGCACATTTTATTAGTTGATAAATAAAAACATTCGCGCGCAAGCGTATACGAGCCCCGGCAAGACACTCTGGAATAAAAATAAATCATCCGTCGAGAGAAGGAGCTCTCGCGCTATTGTGACATTTTAAAGGGAAGTTTTCGAAAGAAATTAGTGTACCCGGGATGCATATTTATCCATGCACCTACCTAATTAACCGCGTGTCCCCGTTTTTCATTAATTTCTTTGCTGTACTCCTTAAACTCACTCCACCTGGAGCGCATTCAATCAAAATGTTTAATAAAATTTAATTAATAACTTTGTGCAAACGCGAGCGAACGTATCGCGATATATATAAAGAAAAAAAAGGACACGATAATCAACGAGGAGAAATAAAAAGAGACCAGTTGATAAATCACGGAGAAAGGTAAATCACCTAACAAGGCGGCAGCAGCAATCTCGGTGTATTTTATTATTTTCTTCTTTTTTTTTTCACGCCATCGTACAGCCTAGGCTCATTAAGGTGTACGGGGCAGTCGTCGAGAATGAAAATAGAAAAGAAATTCGGGCCGCGAGCCGCCGCTCAACGACATCGGCAGCGCCAGCAGCAACTGTGTACATATAAATTATAAAACGATTTTAGGGCTCGGGAAACGCGCGTGTGTACGAGAGAGAGGAGAAAGAGAGGGGAGAAGCAGAGGGCAAGAGGGAACGGAGGGAGGGTCGAGCCGATGTTTAGGGGGACAGCATAGGTAAGGTGACCGAACGAGATTCCCCGGCTCTCTCTCTCGGTCTGGCGTTCACACCCGGCGTAGCGCAGACGCGCCTAGGCCTCCCGTCGTGGATTTGAAAACGGTGCGGTAAAAGAGACAGTTTAGGCCCATTAGAAGGGTATTTATGGATTGCCCGCCGGGCTAACGCACTGCGCGCGCGAGAGAGAGCTCACGCTGACGCTGCTCTGCCTGGTGCCCACGCACGCGCGCGCGAGCTTATAACGAAACGCCGTTATAGCGAGAAGAGCGAAAGAACTCGGCTTTTCTCGGCGTTGGATTTTTTTTTTACTACTGGTTTTTCTGATATCGTTTGTACACGCGGAAGTAGTTTGCGAGGTTATTGGGTGTATTAGGTTATTTTTTAAATAGTCTAGGCTTCAATTTGGCGCGAATCGGTTGAATATTTGAAAAGCGTCGAATTAAACCTCCGGAATACGGCAGGAGTAAACGAGAGGAGGGCTGATAAAGTCGCATGGGCGGCAGGTAAAAGCAATGCAACTCTATAACGTTTGCCTTTAGGTCTGCAATAGGGGAAGCCACTCTCCCCTCGTGCCCCCTCTTCTCCGGCTCTCGCGCGCTCTCTTTATTCCCGTCTATTCATGGCTGCCGGCACGCGACTTACATTATGCATGTTAGCCTAGACTGCTCCTCACTCCTTCTCTTATATATTTACGAAATTTTCGTCCTGCGAAATGCCAGGTATAACCAGAGAGCAGCGCGTGCCGCCGCTGTATATTTATAAGCCGGAGCTCAAAACGCCGATTAAATTTCATGAGCCGGGAGATCAGTGACAAATGTATTGATAATTGAAATTACCTTTGCTCTCGCAGCATCGAATTTGACGACTTGCCATGGTAGGCCGGACCCTCGTGGACTTTTCGAACGGCAAACGTCGGATAAATAATGTATTTTCTCCACTTTATGAGGTTTTAAGTCCTTAATTTACGAAGCAGCTGAATTCGGGCTTGGCGAGAGAGACATTTTAAACACCTTGGCTCGCTAAGCTTCTGAAAAGAATTTTATAAGTGAATTTTTTAAAATTTCGTAAGAAATATTTCTCGAGTGGATTTTTGAAAATTGATTTTGGAAAATATGTATTATACATGTGATATGGAGGGATCTCGAGTGGCTTAACTGGTAGAGTATACAATACAATTTTTTTGTCGAACCCACAACCTTACCAAAATGCAAAATAAAAAATTCCCCTCCACAAGCTTCTATTTATCATTCACCCTAATCCTAACCATCTATCTAAAAAAAAGGGAAGAAAAAAGAAACTGTAAAAAATGAAAACGGCAAATAAAAAAAGAACATAACTGGCAACAAATATTGAGTCTATCATGCCGAGGAGTCCGTAAGTCGGTATCCCTAGCCAACGTCGACCAAAAGCTAACCAGACGAAAAAGACTTCCCGCAGTTTGGACGTGCGTCCCTTGCAAGAAGTGTCTCCTCGGACAAATTTGTGCGAGGCTCTGTATACAGAGGAATAAGCACGCACATTGCTTTGTGCCCTACGGTGGCAGAAAGAGAGAGAGAGAGAGAGAGGCAGTGTAGTAGTAGCCGGCCGGGAGGCGCGTCGTCGTCTCACCGGCTTTCTTTGGGCGCCCCGGGGCTGCCCCCTCCCTCGGGCTCTTTAATAAGGAACCACCTCCCGCGCTCTGGCTTATTTTTCAACTTCCGGTCAAACGGGTCTCTCCGTCGTGCCCGGACTACAGCCGCGTAGTCCGCTGATCTCTCTCTCTCTCTGCGACGTCCCTTCCCCTCAGCGACCGGCAGCGCTGAGAGAGAGAGAGGGCACAGGGATGCTTTTGTGCGCTCGAAGCACCTGGCACGCGCCGACTCCTGAGACGTCTTTATGTAGGTAGAACCCGCCGCCACCGCGCGCCCACCTCTTCCCTCTCGCTCCTCCACCTTCCTTCCTCTCTCTCTCTTGCTCGCTTCCGCGTCCCCTGCCCTCTTCCCCGTACACCGGTGCACAATCATATCCTCGGCTTTTACGGTCGCAGTGCACTGTGTGCGCGCGCCGAGCACACCATTGCCCCGCGTTACGGTCGTTTATCTTTTTCAATTATGTCACTGACTAACTACGCCTGCGCACATGGCCACATTCTTACTCCCTCTCGTTCCTTCCTCTTCTCCTCCTTTGCTTGCTCTCCCTCTTTCGCTCTCTCTCTCTACCTTTTCCCCTCTCGCGCGCACCGGCCGATCCTTTTCTATATTTCTTTGCCCCCGGAGCCTGAATGCCGCAGAATTTACTGGTTCCTTAAACTTGTAGTGTACATAAAACTTTACGAGCGGCTTTACAAGATTAGAAATCTAGCTACCGACCGTTTAAATCCTAATCTCACGCAACTGGCAATTATGATTTAGGCCACGCCTCGCAATGCAATCCTTATAATACTCCTCTCCTCTCTGTTGTTGCCACATTATCATTTTTATTTACTCTCCCTCCGGTATCTATGCCATTCGAGACGTACTCTGATCAATTACATTGCTCTTTCTTTCGCATTAATTTTCCGCGCGTATCGGTATAATTTCGTGACTCGGAGGTTTTTCAATATTTTCTCATAACACTCCACGCGGGCATTTAAACTATATAATGAAAACAAATAGGTCAGCCTAATTAGTTGCACTGGCGCGCTTGAAAAATAATTCAAACGCACGGGCATATATCGCGCATAATTTATTAACTGCTTATTACTTAAATCAAACGCGTGTCAAGCGGCCAGCGTAAACGGTATCATTTATTAAAATCGTGCAAAACGTGTGTGTGTGTACATTCACTCGTGCCCATTTTCCTTCTACCCCCCTCATTTCATATCCCCCATGCGGCAAAGAGCAGTTCTGTATTAATGCGGCAACTGGACCTTTGAAAAATGAAAATTACCCTAAAACATTATCGCGAGTTCTCGTGTATCCTCGAAAAAAAAAATTAACAATTCCTCGTGAGCCGCTCAAAGAACTTCTCTTGATGCGTTAGGAGGCGGTATAGGGCTCCAACAGAAATTCTCGCTCGTTTTAGTCCACTGCAAAAGTCACTTTCCACAAAAGACACAAGCCATGAGGGTAAGCGGCAGCAGCAGCGGCGTTCGCTCTTTGGCCTCCACGCACTCTCGTATTTCAGCCGCACACATATGGAAAAAGGGTGAAGGGAATGGGGCAAAAAGCCGACATATAACTCGAGCAGGAAAGCGGCATTAGCTCTTTTTCCCCTGTTTACCAAAGGCTACTTTAATAAATAAAGAAGCCATTCATACGAAAGTAACGCGTGTGCGCTGAGAGAAAGAGTTGGAAGGGGAGGTGGGTGGTGCGAGGGAAGGGAGGCTCGGGCATCAGGAAGCTCCCGAAAAATCGCATAACGAGCTCGGCGCCGCCGCTGCGCATAGACTGAGCTTTTTCGCTTCCATGAAAGATGGCCCTCTCCGGCCCCCTACACACTCTTTCTGCCTCATTAACGCCGGCCACTCGTTTTCGCCCGCAATGAATCCCGCGTGTATATATATGAAGTGCCAAGGCTGGGGGGGAGGTAAGAGAGGGGGCACAGGGAGCCGTGGGAATGCCAGAGCGGGGAGGGGGCCAAGGAGTCGAAATCGCGGCTCGAAAGAAGCGACTGTGATTCTCCGCGCGTTTTTTTACCCAGCAGCAGCAGAGGAGCACTCTCTCTCTCGGCGCGTGATTTGTCACGTGCTGGGTGGCGGGCGATTACGTTGCATTTGCAATTTCACGCGTGGCCTCCTCTACCGGCTCCCCCGCTATACCTTCGGCCTGTCTCTCTGTCTCCTTCAACGGCGGCCTCGTCCTATACCTTGTGCCGGACTCCCGTGGCGCGTCGTTCCCGCTTGCTCCCTTTCTCTCTCTCTCTCCTGACTCTGGGCGCATATACCCCGGACCAATTTGCCAGCGACTATTCCGGACATCTATATTGCCGGGGAAAAAGCGCCGAGCATAGTAGTCGCCGCGTCTCCGTGTTGTCTCTGGGGTATGTGCCGCCGTGGTTGGAATTCCGAGGTTGCTCACTAATCGCCCCCCCCCCAAGTGTAGCTCTCTTCCCCCTACCCCAATTCCGCTCTTGAGCTTTTTGCTCTTGTGTATACAGCAGCACAGCTGAGAAAAGAGAAAGTCGTGATACAAACACGATTAATAACACGCGGTCTTTTATTGAGACTCTTTTCTTTTTTTTTTTATCCTTTCGAGCGGGGTGTGTAGTTTGTTGCTGTAGCTCTCGGTTGTTTATCTCGATACGAAATCAGCTCTCGTAATCATCGTCGTGTGTGTGATGTCGCGCGAGTGAGTGCGCAAAGGCTTGCTTTACGAGGCCCACGTGTGCGCGACATAAAACATGCCTACTTTTCTCTTCAAGGTTAATAACTAGCGCCTAGCCGCTGCTGCTCCCATAGCTCTCCGAGTGAATTATTTTATCTTTTTGTAATAAATCAGCGCTCGGCCGGCAGTTATTGAAATCCTCTCTCTCTCTCTTTCTCTCACTCAGGAATAATTCATTATAATACTTTTCGGATCTTATCGGCCCTCGTAAATTTACCTTTACTATCGGTTTTTCACTTGGCGCTATATAAATAAGGACATTTGCCCGTGTTTCTACGGACAAATTTAAAGGGCCCTAGAAACGCGCGCGGCCCAACGCCTCGCGCTGCAACGAGAGCTCTCGGTAAACGCCCTTTCTTCCTTAATTCACGCAGATGTACACAGCAAATTAAGCCAACACGCGAGACTCTATCCGACAATTTTCCTAATTACCCAAAACAATCGCTCGATGGTAAAACTAAAGGAGTCGGCGTAAAACAATAAACGTTTTAATCGGAAACGAAGACGCTCGAGAGCAACAAGACAAATTTCGCTCGGTTTGTTTAAGCGTCTCGAGAGAGAGAGAGCCAAGTACCAGCATATATACACCCAGGCCTTACTCTTCTCGCCAGCAATCCAGGCGCATCCATTAGTGGTGTTTCTCTCCTCGCTGAATGTTCCTTCATCCCTCGGCCGCCCTTCTCCATCTTTCTCTTAGCTATTGGTTCGACACTTGAGCCTCCGGCAAATCCCTCATCGCCGCGTTTCGGCTGTATACGCGCAAGCCGTTGAAATTACGATCCGCGAGAAGAGACGCGGCATATATATACAGGAGAGAGAGTTGCACTTACGCAGTATCGTGTGTTTGCGCGCGAAAAGCTCCGCTTGGTGGAGCTCTGCGCGTGTCTCTCGACTTCTTCTTCTTCTTCTTCCCATCGGAGTAGACGCGCGCTCGAGTAAAGCGGCACGCATGAGTGCCTGCCGAGTCGTACTTCGAAATTGAGGGAGAGAGAGAGAGAGATATCGCTCTCGGGGAGAAGCTCTCGGTTTATAGCTGCCTGGCCGTATTACGCTCCCGAGCGTTTTCCGTTAGACACCCGGCACACACGCTCGACTTCGACTTATCACCTCGTCGAGAAGTGCCGACTCTGGGAGCTTGTGGTTTTAAAGAGGCAAGCGAGAATGAGCGAAAGAGAGGAGCTCTGAGATATCCCTGAGGAGCTGTATGGGTCTGCAACTGAATTTATTCTAAGTTTGGCCTCGGGGAGAAAAAAGGGGTGTAGGCTGATGCTTGCGGTATAATGATGGGGAATTTTCGGGGATCGATTATTTTTGGTTTTTCTCTTGCTGCTAACGAGCTTCGCCCGAAAATGAGACGATGAATGATTCGGAGCACTTGGCTGCTCTCTTTTTTTTCTTATTCTTGATGATGTGGTTGGGATGAGACATTAGTGCTGGGATTCTAATGAAATTGACGATATTGAAGCGACTTTTTATAAACCGAATTAGCATGTTCAAATTTACGACTGAACACGCTTATCCTACACTGAGAAAAATTGTAGGGTAAAAATTACTATGTGTCTTAGTAAACCCCGGACATCGATGCATTTTGATGAAATTTACACACAAACTGGCCG